>JABASP010000169.1:0-72518 GCA_019776565.1 Sminthurinus signatus
ATATTAGGTTTGTTAGATTTTCCAATTGCAAAGTAAATCATTAAAAAACTATGACGCACACACACACAGACAGTTTCCGCGTGCCGTTGGCGCGCCAAACCCTCTAGTAAATATATAAAATATAAACTGTAATGTCTTATAAAAACAAAGCTGAATAGATTGTTTAGTTTTTAGCATTTCCGTTTTTTTATCTATTTTTCGATCTTCTGTTTCAGCCGTTTATTTGGTTTATTTATTTCAAGTAAAAAATAAACAACATGGCATATTTATGAAAAAAGATGTGTCTCCTCAACTTTTTTGATCTTTGCTCGATGGCTGCATACTGATCATCCAAGTCTCTCTGTTCCTCCGTTTTGGAACTTGCCTGGGTTCTGTGTGTATATCTGTCTTTTTGAATCATTTTTTTTACTGGCCTTGAAAGACCCTCACAATGTGTTTCATTACAATACACAATACATTAGAAGTATTTAAAATTATTATACTGTACATTCTATATGCTTAAACGTGTGTTATATATAGGAGAAAATGTTATCTGTTTAATTATAAAATGTCATTTTCCAAGCTCAGTACAAGATTATGGGGAAAAAGTTATCTCCTGTCATACCTACTTCAACCTTTACGAGGACAAACAAAGTATCAGTATCCTTTCGACTACTCTGTATATTATTTTTTATTATTTATTTATTCTTGACTTAGGTGCTTTTAACTTTTAATGGTCATAACAGGACAAAGTAATATGCATAACATACATATGTACAATGTACAGATATAAATTATACATTGTATACCATTTAATTGACTCGCTTGATAAAAATTTTCCATTCCGTGTTAGTTGAGTCAACTACAGTCCAGAGTGTACAGTGTACAGTGTACAGTGTTATTTGCTTGGAAGGAGAGTGATAGAGGGAAAAGGTTTCTTGGTTAATTTGAACTAAATTTTTTTGAAAAATGGCAAAAATCATTAGTTATTATTCAGTGCTTTATGCACTAGTAGCTTGTTTATGTATTCTTAAAAGTGTGGATTCCTTCGACTGTTCTGACATTATTTCGGAAAGTACGTCTGGAGTACTCAACTGGTAAAAATTTATTCTGTATTCTGTATAATATTATGAAGTACTTAGGTTTTTGTACCTTCTCTTAAGATGTGTGTGAGAATCAAATGGGAGCTTATTTTATGTATTTTCGCTCCAAAAAAAAGACATGTGTGTTGAGTGTAGTGTTTATACATTAAAAATTAAAACACAAAAATGTACAATACACATTTCATTTCAGGCTTGCTGATGTCTCTTTAAAAATTCCCGTGAAAACTGATGGGTGGACAATTCTTTTGTAAGTTGTGAACATTGGAAAATGGAAAATGGAAACATTTGCATACTGAAGTTCGTTTTTGAGTGAAACGTTTTTTCTTCTTCTTTGTTGTGCAAATGTGGAATGGTGAAATTTGCAGTTTAACGATAACGAATTAATGAACGATTGGTATATAAAAATGTGAAATAATTTGGAATATTACTTTTTCAGAACATTCGATCAACAGTTTACTGGCGTTGGAGTAAGAAATATGGATTTTTGTACAATTTGCTTGATTTTTGATTACTAGAGTCTCGAATTTTTAATTTTAATTTTGAACCACTAATTTGGTATTTTACTTTACATGATAAAAGTCTGTTTTTTCTTTGTATATACAATGCACAATGCACACTCTAAACATTATGTTTTATAGGCATGGGACGCTTGGGTAGAGTCCAACGGTACAGAAAAATGGACCAGGCTAACAAACCGAGAGGACAATGCTGAATGGAATGTTGGTGAAGTATTCGATTTCCGGTTCAGAATCAATTATGGAGTAGATATTCCAAAACCACAAGCCGTCTCTCTCAAATTTCAAAACATTGAAATGTGCAAATGATTCTTCAATACGAATTATGTTCAAACTCGTCAATCCAAAAGCTACGTGGAAAATCCTGTATTCAACTTTTTCCAGTTTGTTATCAAAATCCTAGAAAAATATTTGAAATTTGAAACAAGCTATTAAAAGTAATAAATATCAATAATCGAAAATAAAGGAACAATATAATGTTGTGATTAATTTCATTTTAATCAAAAATATTCTTATCCCATTCATTCAGTTGATAGTTGATAGTACAAAGTTACTACACACTATACACGTGACAAGTAATGCATCAGATATAAATACATAGTTTAGTCAATTTCAACACATGGTCTATCATCCAGCACCCATCGATTATTCATTAGCAATGATGAACATTGGACATTGAACACTAAACATAAATAATATACTCTTTTGCTTCTATCTTCTGTCCTACACACGCGAGAACTTGAGTACATAGTTGCATGATACTTTTGTGATACCTCTGATGAAAGAGTGAGTGAGATAGAAACATGTAGACAAGAGACAGTGATAACATTTCTATAGTCTGCGTATATAATAATAAAAAATAAAATGTACAGAGTACAACGTAGTCCATAAAACTCTTCTAGAAAAGTCTATAAAGTTGGACAAAGGACAAAAAGTGTTTATTGTTTATACTTTGTAGTGCATAGTACATGAAACATGAAACAAAATATAGTTTTACTTCATAGTCGAAAGATGAACTCAATTCTGAACTGAGTCTATGAAATGTTTGAATATAGTCTTTTTTTTGCTAGAAGAGAAGCCTGTGTATACACAGTACAAAATGCACAGTGTACAGTGGATGAGGACATCTTTTATAGTATTTATTTGTTAGTCCTCTCGCATCTAAATTCTAAAGTTTACACTGTACATTGTACAATGTACAATGCTCACAACTCAGAACCGAGAACCGAGTAAAAGAGGACTATATTATGTTGAATGATGTATGATACATGATACTCATAGACCATAAACGATAGAGTTGGAGTCTGTGAGGCTTGCGAGAAATGCGAGAATGAGGATCAATATTCGGATCGATCAAAAGGAGAGAGTTTCATATATGAGGATGCTGAGCACCAAGAACTGAGGACTGGGCATACACCGTACACCGTACACACAACATCCCCAAGAATCTTCCTTCCTTTCACTTCAGTCTTCATCCTCCCCGCAGTCGGAGTCACATCTACGTCTTTGCTCCTCTTGCTCCCTTCTTCTTTCTTCTTCTTTCTTCTTCAGCTTGCGCTAAAAGTTTAGACCCTGTTTTATTAAAAGTAAAATTATTCCCATTTCCCATCATTTTCAAAACTTATCAAAACAATTCTGTACAGGCGCTGTTAAAAATTAAACATTTTTGTACACAGAGAAAACACAGTAGATAAAATGTAGACTGTAGGCTTTAAAAGATAAAATATCTAGTTTCTAGTTTCTAGAATCTAGAAGAAAGAGTGAAAATATACTGGTGGTGGTGGTGAAAGCAGAAGCAGGAAAAAAAGAATAGCTACATTTGAAAGTGGTGTTTTTTTCACTAAAGTCAATTATTCTTGGAAAGAGAAGAAAAGATGAAGGAGAAAGCAGCTTTCTTTCTTTTTCTATTTTCTCTTGTATTATTTGGACCACCTGGAGATGCCGAGGCAGAAAAGATATCTTTGGCAGCCTTTTGGGAACAACAAGCAGGAAAAGAAGTGGAAACTGCATTCAATTTTGCAATCATGAATCATAATACAAATAGCTCAAAGAAATTTGAAATCCTTCTCTCTGTAGATGTCATCAACACGGCAGATGCATTCAAATTGTCAAGAATCAGTAAGATACTTTCTCCTCTTTAATCTTTATAAGTTTTTCTTATTGTAATGAATAAAAAAACAACTTTAAAACAAAAATACTAGTACTTGTTCAAGAATATTCTTGCAAAAGCTACATTGTGTATTGTGTATAACATTTTGTCATTTTTTCTGTCTGGATCTATCAGTTTGTAAGAGATTTGGACGGAATATTTTTGGCATGGTTGGGAGCATGAATCCAGATTCCTTTCAGTAAGTAAATAATACAACTTCTTTCGTAATATTTGTACATTTTTCATTCATTATAGTCAAAATTTATGCTGTGAAAACTTTTGTATGTGTATAAGTCTTCAAAATAAATTTTAATCTTTTATAGGATTTTCCATTCTTACGTCAACAACTTTAACATGCCTTTCGTCACTGACTGGTTTCCAACAAAAATGGTGAGACAACCATTAGATTTTGCGGTTCGAATGCGTCCTGACCTTAACCAAGCCGTATTTGACACGATCCAATGGTATGGGTGGAAAAACATCATCTACATGTACAATTCACATGAAGGTTTGTTCTTTTTCATATTTTTCAACTTTTTGAATAACTTTTAGTATTATTAGAAGCATTAAAATGTAAAATCTACAAACAACAATGCAAATTTTAGTAATTGTACATAATAATCTATTTTCAAAGGATTGCTCCGACTACAATCCATTTTCCAAGGTTCCACCTTTACAAATGATTCTCTGAGAATCACAGCCGTGAAAAAGATTCAAAGTGCAAAAGATGCTTTATCCATCTTGAGAAACATTGAAATGACCAACAGGTATGAATTAATAAACTAACATAATGGTTTCACTTTTGTGAATATACACATGAAACATAATAAAAACAAAAACAAAAGGTCAAAAAGTCATCTATAATCTATAATATTCTTTTCTTTTGTAGATATTCTCAGAAATATATTGTATTAGACTGTCCCACTCAAATGGCCAAAGATGTCATCATCAGTCATGTGAGGGATGTTCATTTGGGACGACGGACCTACCATTATTTACTACCGGGTTTGGTATGAATTATTATCAATAATTTAAAAGCTTCAATTTAAAATCAAAGGGTAAAAATAGTATGCATAAAATAATATGTAATTCTGTACAAAATTTATTTAAATATATATAATATTTTGTATGTAGGCATTTGATGAGCCGTTTGATCCAATGGTAGTTGAATTCGGGGCTGTGAATATCACAGGTAACTTTTTATTGAAGATATTTTGAATGAGAGATATAGATAGAAAATCCCAGTCATTTTGTGTCATGTTTAAATAATTAGTGTTCTAAGTCTAGTAATCTACAATATAATAATAATTACACAGGTTTTAGACTTGTTGATCCCACTCGACCACTTGTGAAGCAGTTCCTTCAAAAAAGATCCGCTCTGGATAGTGCAGCATTTCCAGGTGCTGGGAAAAATTCAATTTCCGCAAATGCTGCACTAATTTATGATGGGTTTTCGGTCCTTCAAGAAACCTTTGCTCGGATTTTGGAGGATAATCCATATGCACTCCGTAGAAACTACACGAATGACTTTACTTGTGGTGCTGATGATGATCATTTGGACAGTCACAAAATCTATTCAGATACCAACAACGACTTCATTTCACGCGGCACGAGTCCGGACTTTCTAAAGAATCTCAAACCCTTTGAACATGGAAAAACCACGTTGCAAACGTTGAAAAATGTAATTATAAGTTCGTCGCTCAATCTGTAATGTGTTATACACAATATTTTCCGATATAATCTAAGAAATAAGAAATCTGTCATGCATTTCGAAACTGACTAATTCCAGGTACAAATGGAAGGGTTGACGGGAAACATACAATTCTCTGCAAATGGGACGAGAGATCGGTTTTCTGTGGATGTGATGGAAATCAATATGGACAGTCAAAAATTCAAGGTGAGATCTTTTTTGTGGTACTTTATTTTACATATTTTCAAGAAAAACTTCCGTGTTAAAAATATTCATGATGAATTTCTTCTCTTGTCGTTGTACTTTCAGATTGGAGAATGGTCGACCGAGAATAGATTCATTAGTTTTTCACCACGACACCAAAGATTCAAATACAATTTGAATAATACTAAAACCTTCATTGTGACAACAATACTCGTAAATACTAAATACAATAACCATTTTCTGCTACATTTTACTTTTTACTCAGTCTTTTATTGGTATTTTCTTTCTACGGTGAAAGGTGAAACTAACTTTGACTTGCCTTAATTCTTGTTTTTAGGAAGAGCCGTATTTAATGTACAAACTGAATGAAAAGGGAGAGCCCGAGAGGAGTAAAAATGGTGAACCTGTTTATGAAGGATTTTGTAAAGATCTGGCGGATAAAATTACCAAAGCATTGAATATCTCATGTATGCACATTTTTTTTACAGAATTTTGGATAAAATAACTTCCTTTGCACTTTAAATGCTTTTTATGCAAACCTTTTACAATTGTTCTGTAATTTTTATTTTGACTTTTGACTCTCCAGATAAAATTCAGCTTGTTAAAGATGGTAATTATGGTGCAGAGAATCCAGCAGCCGAAGGTGAAAATTAAATACATACGACTTTCTAATTTTCATAACAATTCAACTTTCTCTATTACATAATATTTGGTTTGTCTATATTTCTACTCAATGCTCAAATACTTTCTTCATTTCTTCATTTATCTCTTTGTATTTTGTACATACAGGAGGATGGGATGGGATGGTTGGTGAACTGATTCGTCACGTAAGGATCTGTACAATATTTTCTGCTACGTTTGCATTCTATTTTATCTGTAGACACAAGTTTTTGCATGTTTGCTCGTGACTCGTGACAGCTTTTGTGGAACATGTAGTTTCTAATTTTGAATTTATTCTTGTAGTTATGTAATATCACATTACACATTAGACATTAGTCTGTAGTATAATGGTGCCTTTAATCTTTAATAGTTATTTAGCTTAATAGCTATTTAGTTTGATAATCGCTATTCTTAGATCTTAGATCACTAACATATTTAATGTTTAATATTAGTTTTTTAGTTGCAGTTTTTACTTTTGTGTGTAATGATTTTTATTAAACTTTTGATCAATGTGAAATGCTTTATGGAATGATAAAACACCAAAACACCCTCCACCATTTTGTATTTTGTATCATAGCGGAGCACATTTTAAATTGTGTAAAAATAATAATAAAACCAATATTTAGTATTTACCATACTAATCTAAAACCACCGGTAGTAACAATAACAATTACAATTACTTTAGTAGTTGAAAACTCGTAAATCGTAAAATGTAAATCGTAATCCTACACTTTCACTTTCTTTACTAAAAGAAAGGAAGAAAGTGCTCAATGTGTAACATAAGACAATCAAATAAGCAAACACGCAGCATAAAATATTATCGTAACTCGTAAATCGTAATTTTCATCTCACAAGTAAATAAGTAGAGTAAACCCAGAGTATTTACTGTGTATATAAAATAATATAGAAAAAAAAGTACTGAGTAAACTGTAAAGAGAGTAGGTAAAGTATCCCTTGATAGTTTGTAATATACCTCAATTATTATTAATTATTAATGTATCATATAATTCACTCTTCATCATTTTTTATTCATATTTTTTCTTTTGTGCAGTACATGCACTCTTCACAAATTCTTGGTGTCTTTTTTGTTAGTCAAGTAGGAAGCAAAATAACAATCAATAATAAAACATTTTTGTATTTTTGATCCATGTTTTTTTGCAACTAATCAATAATCAATATAAATCAATATAAAATACAATCAACTCTCATGTTTTTTTTTTTTGAATCTGCACAGAAATTAAATAAATAAATAAAAGCAACTAATTTTTTTTTTGAAATGACGATAAATATAACGATAAATAATTATATATGATATAGGAAGCCGACGTGGCTGTGGCGCCATTAACCATAACTGCCTTGAGAGAAACGGGTGTGCTCTCTACTCTTTGCTCTTTATAAAATCACGGATCTTTTTTTATAAATCAAATTTGAAATTCAATAGTCTCCCATTTCAACTAAATACTTTTCCCTTTTAACTTTTAATTTTAATGCATAGAATTAATTCATTTTGACTTTTGACCTTTGACTTTCAAGTTTGGTTGAAAAAAAAAATCACGTGTGAATTTTTATTATTTTTTTCTGAGTGCAGTAATTGATTTTTCAATGCCATATCTGGATTTGGGTGAGTTCAAGAATATCCCAAGTAAATTCCCAAATATTTGGATAAAGTATGAGAAAATAAATAAAGAAGAGTTTTAGTATAGTTTTGATGACACAATGCGTAAAAAATAAAAATAAAACTAAATATGTATAATATAAAACAGGGATAAGTATCATGATAAAAAAGCCGAGTGTTGAGGTCCCGGGTGCATTTTCTTTCACAAAACCGATGAAGACTACGGTATGGATAATGTCTTTGATCGCTCTGGTCTCGGTTGCAAGCGTATTGCGTATTGTACAACGAAACTGTTTCACAGGCCATCAAAATACATTCCGAAACACACTTTGGTTTTCTGTGGCCAGTATTTTCCGACAAACTACAGCACCGATCACACCACGGTAATTTATAATCAATATCTGGAGCAAAAAATGGAATCATGTTCAAGTCACTCACTATTCACTATACACCTGATCACAGAATGTATGATAGAATCTTTTCCTCTGTTCACCTCTATTCAAAAATCAAAAGCTGGAATGTATCTATCATCTATCTTAGAAATTCACTTGTAGTTTGTACCCTCATCTGTCTACTTTCTACTTTGAACCTTCAACTAAAAACCAAAAAGTAATTTATTTCCATTAGCAAAATTTACCCCATGTGATGACAGTTTTCATCTCTCTAATTAGAACTAAAAGTTGATTTTCAATTTCAACCCTTTTATCATTCATCATTTATCCTTTATTACACTTTTTTCACCTTTCACTTGTTACCTGTTGTAGGTAAAAGCTCATTTTTGTAGCATAATAACTTGTTTGTCATTTTACATAATAATAAAAATGAAAGAATTCTACGGGATTCTTTGTTTGGTCAAATTGAAAATTAATAGTAGTGTAAGTAACCCTTCTTCTAAAGAGTTTAAGCACCTGCACGTCGACTATCTATCAAACTATTAAAAACCCTCACCTGAGAACACAATTTTGCCTATTTTTGAGATTTGAGAGAATGGTGTGAATGATGAATGGAATGACGAATCATGTTTTAAAATGATTCAAAAAAGGTTGTATTATTTTTGCGTAGCAAGAGGATTTTGAACTTTGAATAATAAATTTTGTGAGTTTGAATGCAAAAATTATATTTTTGAGTCGATAGAAAATACTTTGTAAAACACTAAATGAAGTACAGTTAACGTGTAAAGTGTGTAGTGTGTATCTACACACAAATAACATAATATACAACATGTTCTCCGTTATGATACAAAACACAAAATGCTTCTCATCTACAAATTAAAGATATAAGAGTTAAATTAGCATTAACATTAATAAGTTATTTATATTCTGTATTATGCATAAACGCTTTTATTTTGATTGATTTTTGCTGGCCTGTTCAGTGTTCATGTGCAAAGTTCTGCGTGCTGTGGGAATGTTAAAAATACAATTACTTGTAGCAAGTTTGAAGTTTGAAATTTGAAGTTTGAAATTTGACTCGTTTGCAAAGTTTGACGTTTAATTATATTAAAAGTTATAACACACATACGACATTTGCCATGTTTTCTACAGGAAGCTGACTTGGCTATTTCAGCCCTCACAATTACAAGTGAACGGGAGCGTGTAATAGATTTCTCAAAACCTTTCATGTCTTTAGGTAATATTTCCAGTTTTCAACAAAAATACAAATAAGTATAATGATGAAAAATACCAAAAAAAAACAAGAAAAAATGCCCAGTATTTCAAATGAAACTCGAATGTTGAACTTTGGATTGGACTTGGAAATCTCAATTCAATTTTCAATTTTCAATTCAATGAAAAATTCTGTGTAGGAATCAGCATAATGGTGTACAAGCCGAAAAAGTATCAGGCGGGTGTCTATGGGTTTATGAGTCCACTCTCGACGGAAACTTGGGGTTGTGTAATTTTGGGTAAGAAAAATAAAATGGGGTGAAAATCTCAAGTCTCAAATGATCCAAAATCTGAACCATTTGTCAAAACTCGTAAATTACAATTTCCAATGCTAAATAAAAACCTCTTTTTCCATCAGCTTTTCTCGGTGTCTCAACAATTTTGTACATTGTGACTCGTTTCAATCCCACTGAATGGGTAGTTGAAGCCCATGGGCGAGTTTACAACCAATTTTCAATACCAAATGCCCTTTGGTTTTCCTTTGCAGCGTAATGCAACAATAAAATAGCAATAAATAAAATACATAAAATGTTGCTTATTTTGTAAAAAATCTACAAGAAATTAAACCAACAAAGAAAAATCTAACTAGTATTTTTATTTTGTTTTACATTGTAAATGAAGGCTTGTACAACAAGGGAGCGATATTAGTCCTAGGTATTTATTTGTTCCATTTACATTGTATACATCAACGTAATGTAATATTTTATAAACATCTACAATTTACAATCTACAGTTCAACTTCCTCTTGCTATCGCTCATACAAATCTCAGTTGTGTGTGTGGATGAATGTGAGTGTGTTTGTTTGTAGACTGTAGACAAATCACATGCATATTTCAAAAAGTATAGAAAATAGAGATCTTCAAATAACATGTGTGTAAACTTTAATTTTACAGATCTTTGGCTGGACGAATCGTTGGATCTGTTTGGTATGTAAACTGTGTAAAATTCTGCTGTATTTATTTTACAAAAGCTTTTATTTCCTAATTTTTTTAATTGATCCTATTTATTTTGTTGCTTTTAGGTGGTTCTTTACTTTAATTCTAATTTCAAGTTACACTGCAAATTTTGCAGCTGTGAGGACCGTAAATCGAATGATTCTTCCGGTATTTCAGAAATAATATTTCTATTCAACTTTTAATTTTTAGTGATTAGCTCTTGAAAAAATACACCGTTTAGTACTGAATGATTTGTATTTTTACAGATCAAATCCGCGGATGAGTTATCTTTACAAAGAGAAGTTCAGTACGGAACTTTGGCTCGAGGGAGCACATGGGACTTTTTCAGAGTAAATAATAATGTTTATCGATAACTTTTTTAAATGCTAAACTGTTTCCTGCTTTTGATTTTGTCATAATCATACCATTTTGAATTTTATCATGTAGCGTTCTGAAATTACGGTGTACAAGCGGATGTGGGAGTTCATGTCCTCAACTCCAAATGTTAATGTTAAATCCTATGAAGAGGGAATACGCAGAGTTCGAGAGAAAAAAGGTATCCATTGAAGAAAATTATTCAAAATACAAAAACTTATTTAGTACTTTCAATTGACAACAATTTTTCTTTTTCTTTGTCTTGTTTGCAGGAAAATATGCGTTACTCGTGGAAAGTCCAAAGAATGACTACACAAATCAGAGGAAACCATGTGACACGATGAGTAAGAATCCAACAATTCTAAAATTTAGACTTGAACCAAAATTTTGCATTGTTTGTGCAGTTGAATCAAGAATCGCTGCTAATTCAAAAATTAATGTTGTTAAAATTGCAGAAGTGGGACGGAACCTGGACGCGAAGGGTTTCGGAATAGCAACGCCACTCGGAAGTCCGCTAAAACATTTAATTAACTTGGAAGTTCTTCGATTAAAAGAGGATGGAACTCTGACCAAAATGGAGCAGCAATGGTGGTCAGAGAGAAGTGAATGCGGCTCAGCCAAAGTAAATCATTTTAAATATAATTACTAAGATTTATGATGAATAATGTTTCATATTTCGAAAACTAAACTATTTTTCATGATCTTGCAGCAAGAAACAACGGCATCCGACGATGAACTGTCATTGGGGAGTGTGGCAGGAATTTTCTACATATTGATTCTTGGACTGGTGATTGCAATGGTTGTGGCACTGTGCGAATTTTGTTACAACTCTCGAAAGGAAGCCAGAAATGCTCAGGTATACTTAAGGCATAAATAATAAACTCACAATTTTCACAAATCCAACTATGTTTTTTTAAATGTTTCATAAAAACTATAATATAATTTGTTTTATAGATGACGCTTCGTGAAGCCATGAAGCAAAAAGCGAGAGTGACAATCACTGGACCTGAACCCTCTTGTAACAACACTCACTGATTCACCGATTGTTTTCTATCTTTTACACATGTATTTACTCCTTTTCCTATTTATATGCAAATCTCCGTCTCCTTTGATATTTGATATTTGACATTCGACTCCATCATTTGTAATTTGTAAACAATCTCAAAAACTTAAAAACCAAATCAAATTGAAAAAATGATCATGAGAATGAGAATGATAATTTGAACAACAATTATAATAATAATTCTCTAATAAGAGTTGCGCAGTAATTAATAAAGCCTATAATATAATACAAACTGTACATTATACATGTATAATCCAACAATTTTATGACTTGTATAACATAGAAAAATGTTCCTTTTATCTTATTACCTATTGAATGAATAAAATATTCAAATGTTTTCCAAAATAATCAAAATGAGTATCCCAGTTTCTTTCTTGATCCTTGATGAATGAGCACATGTTTGAGTATAATTTATTTCACTGATGAATAATAAACAACAAATGATGAACAGTTAACAGTGAATATCATCTAGAATCTAGAATTGAAATTAGTTTCGGAATCATAATAAAAATATACTGCAAATGCATCATTTATTACTTTTACTGGGAAGTGTGTAGCCTTCATTCTAAAAGATGCAAAAATAATACAGACTGTGACGAGTTGGGGCGTGTCATCATAATATCTAATATCTGACAACCGTCTCCAATAAACATTGTCATTGTGTTTGTAGTTGTTAGTTTGTAGGTGAAAGCAAACTTTCTCCTCTTCTTCTTTGGTTCTAGGGCGCATAATAAGTGAAACCACGCCATGTAGAATGTAGAATGTAGGTTGAATATTGTATATTATATTGTGTTTTTTTGTGTTTTATGTTGTGAGTTGTGAGGGAAAAAATGAATGATTCAGAGAGAGATTCACTTGTGACAAGAGTTTTATTCATGGAAAAGTGAAAATCCTTGTCAACGGCTGAATAAAATATCAAAGAAAACTCAATCTTATCATGTACAAGTATGTTGTATGTTGTATTCTTGACTCACTCTGGATTCTGGATTCTGGTGAATGCACAAGTTTTTTATGTGTATCATAAGTTGAAATCGTTGTATTAAAAGTATAAAAAGATGTCTCTAGTTTATATCATGTATACTCAATACATGAATGTTTCATAACATATATATCTCATATCTCATACACATCGTGTGTGGCATATTTTATTGTTTTCTCTGGATTCTAGTGTCTCGTGTGTGCTCGAGTAGTATCATGTCCGTTCCTCATCGTCAGCCAGTGAGTGTAGATACAAATGTATAAAATTGTAGTACATACGTGTACATCACAATACCATAAAAACACAGCTGAAACATGCATAAAAATGCATTTCCACCAAATTACCTCCACTCTGTTAGAACACAGAACACAACATACAGCACAAAGCACACAGGCAAAGTCAACAGTGTCGCCGATGTCTCATGAATTCGCAGAATCACACATCACACATATTACATATTGATATTCAGATTTCCTTCCTTTCTTCTTCTTTTGCACCCTTTCATTTTCCTTTCCGTTTCACAATGTCCTCACGAAATATGTTCTAGACAATCTGTAGAGTGTAGAGTGTGAAGTGTGAATGTAAAAGGATTCTTGAATTGAGACATCCCTAACATTTTGCAGTTTCCTCGATTCTCGATTCTCGATGAATGACGATTATGGCCAAAGTGCAACTGACTGAGTTTTGAGTTCTGAGTTGGATTCACTTTTGTCAAAGAAAAAGCATAACACATAATACATAATGTAAAAGTTTTCAGATTTCTCTAGTATCTACTAAAATAAGACAAATCAGAATTCAGAGACAATTTCTTGTCTAAATTTTTGGATTGAATGTTCTTTTTTGTAATGCATTTATGCAGTGATCAATGACACTCTGCAATTTTGCCCATTATGTTTTAAAGTACTTTCTCTCACATGCTCTAAATAGTCTTTTTGTATGAAGTATGAAAGTGACATTTTGATTCATATGATTGATAACATGTGGAATTATGCATAAGTATGTGAGTAAATTCAGATTCATAAGATATAAGATATAAGATTCATATTCAGATTGTAAATAAAATGATTTATTTATTCATTTTTATTTCAGTAAAAGTTTGTGGTAGGTATAACATATTATTTTGTAGATAAATTGTGATACACTTGTTTTGTATTACACATAATTTAGGAATTAGGAATTTTGGTAGGTATGAAAATGAATATACATAATATGGTACAAAATGTTCATTGTTTTCATACAATGAATAAGATTTTGATTTTTGCACCCCACGTTCTTTTTGTCAAATGTTAAATGTCGAATTTCCAATACCAAGTAAAATTCTTTTGGAATTCAAAAAGTAAATTTAAACTTAATTGAGTTCAGTCCACACTCCATCGTCAATTTTTTTCATATGTAATATAAATTACAAACTATCATACATTGCGAGTATTTTCTAAGAGTATAGAGTATAGAGGTAACAAACTTATTCATAGTTCATAGTTCATGTGGTTCATAAGTAGGATACTTTTAAATTTTAAATAATAACAATAATGATAATAATATAATAATAATACGATATGATATATATTTGCTTTTTGTTTCTTAAAATTATTTTCTCATGTCATCTTTCTTTTAAATACATATTATTTAATCATAATTAATAATTAAGTTCAAGTTTCAATCATAATCATATCATAATAAATAGAGATACATTTTTTAACCAACCAACCTTTTGAAGATAAAAATCATGATATTTGTTCTCTTTTTTTTAATAAACATTATCATTATTATTATTTGTTAACTGGCAATATTTATAATTGAGTATTTTTTTTACATTACAGTATGTATTTATCTATTTTTTATATGTTTATTTATTTATTTATGTAGTAACAATATGTACGTACGTACAGTGTACAATGTATAACAAAATCTTACAGTGCCCAAACTCTAAACTCTATACATTTTCCGAGTTTCGAGATCATTTTCACTACTCACACAATTTACAGTCCCAAACATTCTGGTCATCTTATAAATTATCACTCTATTTTATTACATTCATGCTTTTTATTTTTTATGTATATAATACGACCTATGATATAGTAATATAGTTAGTATTTATGTACAATTTACAATGTACAATGTACAACGTCTTAATATTATTCGTGTGGTTTAAAGTTTAAAGGTGTGATTTTTATTTACATATGATGAGTCGATGCAAAATATTTTTACATGTATCTAAATACCTATAAACTAGGAATACAAAATTCACACATACTTTTCATTCTTTAAACTCTTTACTTTGTATCCTATTAAATACCGTATTTATCCAAACAACCTCATTTGAGCTCGGGGTGGAATGAGACAAAATCCTTTTCACTTTATGGAGTGCATAATAAAATGATGCTATTTACTCCAGAGGAGAATTATTTGGAGAAATACGGCATATTTCACACTTTTACTAATACTTTTATCTAAACATCCTTTCATAATTCATACTGTGTGTTTTACTTTCCACCTTCCATTTTCAATCATTCTCTAAATTCCCAACTTTATTACATTATTATAATACTTTAGTAATCTCCCATTAATTTTACAGCTCCCAGCATTCAGCATTCAGAATTCATCATACTTTTTGATTCGTAAAATATTCTTATTCATAATAGTCAATAATATACAGTATTATTTTGTGTATTACATACACAAAAAAACTCTTACTCTTCTTTTCTCCGTCTACCACAGTAAAAATGAGGTACTTTCAAACGTATTGTATATTTTACATTATTCTATAATTTATGATTTATATGTGTATGAACTTGTTAACTTGAATTATGTATGTTAGATCATTTCTCATTTTTCTCCCTGAATCAATAAGCTAAACATAATAAATAATGTATTTTGATTTATATGCAATCTTTTTTATCTTTATATACAAGTGGGACATGGGATTGCGAAAGTTGTTATTTGTTATTTGTTATTTATTATGTAGGATTTTATGGTAAGAATGGTTATTATTGGAATATTATGTATTAGGTATAAGATGATGTTCACAGTTTTGGCAAAACGTCGTTGTCTCTCGAGAGAAATCGAGGAGGTTGAGGGATAGTAAGGTCCTGTGAACTTGTCCTTAATTTGGCCTTCATCGCATCATATAATGATATCTGTCAAGAAATGGGATGAGTTCAAAACCGTATTTACAATGACATACAAATAGCAAATAGATACATCTGAATGATACAAGAATACAAATGACAAATAACAAATACGATTACTATTACGAATATGATATTTTTTTATTTCTAGACACTAGACACTAGACAGACTAACTGTATAAAATTTTGTTCTAGTTTCACTAAATTCGATTCCTTTTTCAATTTTTGACACAATGTTTAAAACCAGTGGCTTAGTATAAAAACGGCAGTGCATGAATTGCATTCAACATTCAAGTGTTTTAGTTTATCATTTATAGTCTATATAATATATAATATCGTACACATGTTATGTTATATTATGATTTATGATAGTTGTAGAATTCAGTATGAATTATGAATTATGATATCACAACAAAAGATCTCACCTGACATTTTTTCGCTTCTTTTCTAGCGGACCAAAAAAATTCTAAGAAAGCCACTATCAGGGCAATAACCAGCCCCAGAATTAAAATATAAAATATGCCAGCCAAACTACTCAGAGACAATTCATCCTCCGACTCTGCGTCTCCCCCTGTTCAAAAAATATATAAAAAACACGTTCCACATTTTTCACACACAAACTTTTATTTATTTTTTTCAATAGAAAATCCAAAGTTACTCTCTAAATATAATTTAAACTTTTTGTTTCCCTAGAACTAGAACTACACATTGAATTTACTTGACTTGAATTTTGAATCTTGAATTGTGAAAGGTGTAATCTTTTCTCGTATAAAAAATAAAAATAAATAAATGCTACTCACCTGAATTCCGCGGACATTCTGATCTCTCCATCCACCATTTATTTTGTAGCTATTTTTCGGGTGAAAATAATAGAACAAAAATTGGGATGCCTTTTAAAATTTCGGATTTTGTACATGATTTTATTACAATCAAATTTCAACGTGTTCATTGTTCAGTGTTCAACATTCAATTTGAAACTTTATCAAATTGAATCAGAGTAAAAGTAAAAGTGAAAGTTTGTACCTGCATCAGCGTCCCACTCTCCTTCATACTTAACACAGCCAGGTTGATTTGATGCCTGTGAGGGAAGAAAAGAACCAGAGAAATTTCATGAGTTTAAGTCCAATACTTCAACTTTTGTTCCCATTTTCAAAATGTTCAATGTCCACGAGGGGACTTTCACTTTTCAATTTTCCATTTTCACTTTTTACTTTCTTTTTAGCCAGAGAGGAAAAATCGTGGAAGTATGGACATGAAACTGCATTAGTCAAAAGTTGGACCATCTTTATTAAATTTTAGCCAAAGTCTAAAGTAAAAAGTAATACGTAATACAGAATACAGAATACATGTCTGACGGAAGCTTGAAGGCATCCAGTTTTCTCTTATAAAGTGATGTACAGTCGGTATTCGGTGGAAGTGGGAATAAAAGATAATTTGACAAATTCTATCCGTGACAATGATGATGAGTACAAAGCGCAACACTCAACACTCAACACTCAAGCTTCAAGATACCAGAGGGTGCAAAGTTTTGAGTGTTGAGGATTTTGAAATGGTGGCTGAATATTTACAAAGTACAGAGGAAAATGAATAAAAGTACTTTACTTACTTGAGGGGAGATCCGAGTGGAGTAGCCACACCGAAGCCTTTGGCATCCAAATTTCGACCAACCTTTAATCAGACAAATCAGACCACCGTGATGAGGATAATGCTCATAATTATGAATAATTTTCATGATACTTTTCAAAGCTTAATATTTTTAGTCAGCTCGGAAAATTGGCAAATGGAAAATTTCTACAATCTAGACTTTAGAATCTAGACCCAAGGCAAATTTGACTTTTTACATGCTATTGAATTCGTAAGTAATACATGTAATCTTACCTTCATTGTATCACAGGGTTTTCTTTCATTTGTATAGTCATTTTTCGGACTCTCAATGAGAAGGGCGTATTTGCCTGAAATATAAAAAAGCATATTGTAAAATACCTCTAAATTTGAGGGTGAAAGTTGTGCATCTTTATGGTTTATGAATAATTTTGAACACCCCATTTCATGTCTAATACTTACCCTTTTTCTCACGAACCCTGAGAATACCATCCGCATATGTTTTTACAAACACCTGAAAAAGCCCAAGATGTTTTAGTATGATTGCATAAAAAGATGATGAATGATGAAATTCTTATTTAAGGGGGTTCTTCCCCTACAACATTTAAAAGACTCAGTATTTAGTAAATTTTCTTACATGCTTCCGGTTTTTCATAAAATCCCACATTTTTGAATAGACACCGATTTGAGATTTCTGCACAAAAGTAAAACAAATAATCTTGTTCTTACTAGGCCTCTATTTTTACATAATATGCATCATTTTAATGTATAAGAAATAACGTAAAATACTTACACGAAAAAAGTTCCAGGTAGAACCCGCGGACAAAGTGCCATATTCCACCTCTGTTTGTGCTGCGAGGTCCTCAGCACTGTTAATTGGAGTCACCATTCGATTCACTGTTCGTACGGCAGCAAAGTTGGCAGTGTAACTTGAAATTAGGATTAAAGTAAAGAACCACCTGGACCAAAAAAATATTACCATTCATGTTTTAGTTGATAATTATTAATTACTCATGAAATCATCAACTTGAAAGATTAAAATGAAGAGCTGATAATTTATCATGTATCGTTTTCGTACCAGACACTTCCAACGATTCGCCCGGCAGTGGATCTTGGACTAATGTCACTCCCTTGTTGAAACAAGGCGGCTAAGCTGAACCACATGGGATCATTGGAAACGGAGACATGATTAATAAGTCCATTCGTTTCCAATTTCCACTCTGTGGGATTAAAGCGGGAGACGAGGAAAAGGACGATTGAAACCTGTAGAGTAAAAATAAAAGTAGAAAAATATGTAGCTTAGTCTCTCTTTATTTCAATTTTTCTCTATTTATTTCCTGCTCCACTTTTACTTTTAAAGCATATAATATTTCATGTATTTAACTTGTAACTTACACCAATATATGCGAAGAAGACACACAACCAAATTTCAAAAGAAAGCGGTGACATGAAGGAAAAAACTCCAGGGTTAGGCTTTGTTGGCTTGTACACCATGATTGAAATGCCCAGACTCATAAATGGCTTTGAAAATCTAGACAAAAGTTACCATTTACCATTTATAAAAAGCTTTAATACAATTCTCTTTTTAATCTTTTCTAGCTTTCTAGCTTTTTTAAGCATCATTATTATTCAATATATTTCAATAATTTTTTAATTTCTGTAGTTATATTCGGAACTTACTCGACTACTTTTTCTCGATCTGAGCTTATTGTTAATGCTGATATTGCGATGTCCGCCTCCTATTCGAAAGATATGAAAAACACATTTATTTTATGCAATATGTTTCACACAAAAGAAGCTAGGAAAACCAGGATAAAGAAAAATAATTGCGTCCATATTCCATATTTGTTGTCATGTTGTACATGAAACTTTATGCTTTAGGCTTTATGCTTTATGATTGTGCGTAACACTAGACACTAGACAGTAGAAACGAGAAAACTTATTCCAAAGTCCAAAGTCTATTTCTGTGTGGTCGTAGAATATCTCCACTTTGTAATGTGGAATCTACAGCTTAAGAACCGTAAGTCGGAAAACAAACAGAGAATTTCAGATTCAGATTCAGATTCAGCTTCAGATTTCTCGTTTCTAGTTCTATAGTTTTAGTTGTAAAAATAAAAGTTGTGTGTAGATGACAGAGAAGAATGCTAAAAGCTGTATGTACACATCTTTAGAAAACATGAAGAAAAACAAGAGCCGATTATGTCGTGGACATGAGGACATGAGAAAAAAGTATATTCAAGTACGACCAAAGAACAAGAAAAGTCGGGACAAACTTTTATTTGAGCTTGTATGAGCTTAAGCAAAGAGAAAAGTTTTCATGCTGTACACCGTACACCGTACAGATTTAGTTCTTAGTTCTACTGTATTATATATTATTGCTCAAGACTCAAGATGGAAGTAAATGTTCTTTGCCATTCTCAACCTCAGTCTCAATCCCAATGTCATTGTCATTGCCAATACCGAGAAACAATATGCGTGTAGTTTTCTTATAAAAACTATACTTAACATTAGTTGATCAAGATGAAGATGAAGAGTTTTACTATGATGCCTAATGCAAGAATAAAGAATATTATTGAGAATACGTACAAAAAAATTAGGGCGGAGGAAATAAAAATAGAATCAAAAATCAAAAGATTGCGTACCCTTCGTATTAATTCGCCGACCATCCCGTCCCACTCCCCATTCGCGTTGTCAGCTCCATAGCGACCGTCCTTGACAACTCGTATCTCATCTATAATAAAATACATTAAGAATAGATTTTTCTTACAGATTAAGAAAATAAATAAGCATACTAAAAAATAAGACAGTATTTTATTTAATTTTACTTAAATGAAGCTTTTATTGACTATTGACTCACATGTGATTCCGATGAGGTTGGCAATTTTATCCGCCAAATCCTTACAAAATCCCATATATCTATCATTCCCTTCTAGCACCTCTCCATTCTCTGCTTTCTTAAGCATCATATAAGGCTCCTCCTACATGAGGCAAAAAGAAAAAAGAAAGTATTAATATTATTATTATCACTATGCTTTTTACTACAACTATAAAAACACGTTTAAATTTGAAAACGTACCATAATAGTAGTGACAATGTAGGTTCTATTTCGTTGAATCACCGAGAAGGCCGGAGGCCTCACGTATTTTGCGGGGACGGCGGTGAAGGACTTGGTGTCACTCCATTCTCCTATCTGAAATAGTTAAAAAAGCAAATTACAAATGACATGTACAGAATACAAAATGTAGTGCACAAAATGCTATAAATCCGTAATATTTATATGAAAAACACCAAAGAGATTTCTTGGCTATTTTTAACCCAGTGGAACTCAATTCTTCTTTTTTTCTTTGTCCACTGCATCAAAAATTGAAATTTGAAATATTATATAGTCTACAAAGTAAAACGCAGAAAGTAAAAGATACGTCGACAGATAAATCAACTTAATTTACCATTTTTCCCACGAAAGGGAAGGAACATGGAAAAATGGAATAATTCATGAGAGTTGATTCAATAAATTGAGTACACACACAACACCACACCGAGTTAATGTGACATATTCAATTCACAAATTGCCTCTTGTCCCTGCTCCATTTTCTGTGTATATATCCGTATGTAATATACGAGCAGTTTTTGTCCATTTGTCTTCAATACATATGTCCATTTTCCATCTTCCATTTTCCATCTTCCATCTTTTAGCTGTACTTGTACAATACATAATTTTGGAGACAAATCCAACTCTTTTTTTTCCTCTACATTCTTTATATTCTAGATTCTACGCTCTACAGACTGCAGACTACTGTATTTATATTGTATTTCGGGGGTCATGGACATGAACACTACTTTTTCCTCCTTTTGCGTTGAAATTTTCAGCCACATTGAAATTCAAAATTCAAATTCAAATTCAACTTTTATGGGGATGCACTCTCTTTCTTTCTCTCTTTTTTTCTTTCTTTTTCTTTCTGTCTTCTGATTTCAATTTTCAATGTATAAATCTTAAGGCCTACATGAAAATGTGCGTCATTGCCCTGACTTTGGCTTGGCTTGGTTTGGTTTGGTTTTTGGTGATGACAGATAAATGTGGGCAGAAGATATATTTACATATGGTCATTTTCTGGGTTCACCCGATGCCAGAGACCAGATGTAAGAAATGAACGCGTATTACTCAGCTCAAACTACATTAACAGTAATAAAAGAAGCCTCAATGACAAATGACAAATGAGACCTAAAATTGTTTGTAAAATACATTCTGGCAGGGTGGTCCTTAAATCTTCAAGTAAATAGATAATAGATACAAAACTAAACCGAATTCCCAACCCTATTCGTAAAAATAGAAGATAAAAATGTGAATTTAATGAGAATGATGATGACAGTGACAGTGACAATTTGTAGTCATGATGACGTTGATACAGAAGAGAAATGACTGATTCGATCTTCGATATGCTTCGTTTCACTTCCCCTACTTTCTCTTCCAGTTCTTTCTCCTCTGGTTCCGGTTCCAAATTTGTAAATTTGACAAACTTGTAAATTGGATATAAAGATAAATATTCAGAGTCAAAGAGAAAAAGAGAAAAAGGATGAGAAAATGAGTCAGCTCGATGACTTGGTTTGGCTTGATGAAAGAGGCCGGGGTTTGTTGTGTTTTGTTTGGATTTGTTTGTACTTCCATTTAGATAGGACATGATGAATAGAATCTGAACCAGAATCCCAATCAGAATCAAAATCAGCCTGTCCGACTTTCTCCTTTCTTTCACTTGGCTCATTTCAAAGTTTCCGTTTTCCGTCTTCCGTTTTCGTGTCTAGTGTAAATATATAAAAGATACATAATACATGATACACGTCGTACAGTAAAGTAGAGAGGGTGAGTGAGCTGAGACTCAAGTCTGCTTGGGTCCATGAAGGATGGAAAGATGTCGACTCGCTTCTTGTTGTTTGGCTGACTCTTTACTTTCTACTTTCTACTTTCTGGTTTGGTTTGGTTTGGTTGGTTGAATTGCTTCTTGGATCTTGCATCTTGCATCTTGCTCTTTGACTGTACGCTGTGAAGGAAGGTTGACTCCAAACTCTAAGTGATGTGTAGTAGCTTTTAGCGATGCTCCTGAAATATCTGTACACTGTGCAGTGTGCAGTAGTTTGTGCTGGTGTAGATGTATCTTTCATCTTTCACTTTCTCCTCCTGTGTTCTGTTTTCCGTGTTTGGTGTTCTCTGCTCTGTCTTCCAAGTTGTCATCACCCCCCATTGAAGCGAGCATCATGACAAATTGCCCTATAAATTCTCATCCACTCTTCTTTTTCTTTATTACACCCGCTTTCACTTCATTTTCTCTTTCCCCTTCCACACAAATTCTCACCAGAACCAGAACCAAAACCAGCACTAGAACCAGAAACAGCAGCAACATCAGACTGTGCTATTATATTCCAAGCCACTCTTTACTCTGTACTCTACATTCTGCATTCTACATTCTACATCACGCCGTTCGTCCCTGTCATCTTCTATTCATATTAGTTAGCTAGCTAATACAAAAGGCGTACACACACCAGAATCATACCCAAGTTTAGATAGGTACACACTACACACACAAAGAATACAAAAACACCAAACACGCAAGGAGACACACGCTCATGTAAACACCCATCACATTACCTTTTTTTCCTCTCGACAACCTAATCTTTATTCTATATTCTACATTCTTTGCATGCCGAGGAAAAAGTGTGTCAGAGAAATAAAAAAGGTGTGTGTTTTGTGTTTGTACAAGTCAGCTAGTGAAAGAATTATTAAACGTATCTAGTATCTGGGTTTCTATTTCCCCGTGTTTTTTATTCCTCTTTTCTCTATGTTGTCTGTACTGTTGCTCTCATTTTCAGTTTTTAGACATCATTAATCATGTATAATTTTTGTCTTTTTGATCAACAAATTCGTATGCAGTTTAACGTATCTATTGTCTACATTTTATGTGCATAAAAATTCAAGTAATTCAACTCATATTGAGTATGGAGTATGGAGTATGAAGTAAAGATAAAAAGAATGTGTTGAAAATTACAAACCTTCACTTTGGCACTGTGTATCGTCATCTCCATAACATCAAGGCTATAGTTACGGCGACTGAAAGAAAACAGACAAAAAAGCAAAATTAAAATGTGCAAATATTACGTATTTATGATCAAGTATGAACTTTCAACCCATGTCAAAACTCAAAACTCAAACCTCAAAACGTATAAAGAATAAAAATAGGTCAAAAATAATAGAGAATGAAAAGTATTTACCGCCCGTCGTCTGTGAATTGGATGATACCGCTCAAACCTTCAGTCTCCACCTAAAACGTCCATAAAAAATGTAGCATTAATTACCAAGTAAATTAAACGTGTAACATGACCAATTATATTAGAATTACGATTCTCATGGCATTATACATTATATATCAAGATATATCATGCAAAATGCAAAATACAATACAACAGGAGAAAATAAGAGAGATCAAAAATTCGAAATAACCAGATCCAGAATCTAGGAATCTACAGGAAAAAGGATGAAATCTACCTTTTTAATTTCCTAATACAACTTTTAATAGCCCGTACAAACGTCGAAATTTGCCATGTCCTGTCACATGTGTAATATTTTTTTACCCAGATTTTACTGTTTGCCGGATCCACCTTTTCTGATGGAAAAGCTAACAGCTTATTTTGTTCAATAAAAGTAATAAAAAGTAAAAAAAAATTGCCAAAAATCACCACAAATTCAAAATAACAAATGAAAGTTTCAATTCTGATACCTGATACGAAAAGGCTGCCAATTTCAATTTCCACTTGAATCACAAAAGATAAAAGTGATAGTTTTGATACATAAATCAAAATTGATGTTCCCATTTCACATTGTGTCTAGACAATAGGCAATAGACAGTTTTATTTTTTAATGGATGGGCGGAGACAGGAATGATTGCATGAATGAATGAATGAATGAAGAATGAATGCATTGTATTATACATGAAATATGTACACAGTTCAAACAAAGAGGAAGAAGAACCGGAGGAAAAGGATGAGCAAGGGCTGAAGACTGTAGACTGTAGAGACAATATACAGAGAGTAAAGGGACACCATGTCAAGTCGAGTAAAAGTAAAACTAAAACTAAAGGAAGCCAACTCCACACAATCAACAAGTTGGAAAACTTGTCATTTCATTTCCCCTCCTTTCCAATTACCAAAATACAGAATACAGAATACAGAATTCTCCAACCCTATCCTATTCTGTAGATTTTAGGTTGTATGAGCTGTGAAAATAAAGGTAAAAGTTGTGTTGAGTTGTGATTTCCCACCGTTAGCCCTTTCACCTCATTTGTATCCAAAAATCTATCTACAATCTACACATACAACATATTCTACAATATATTCTACATGGATACATTTATACTGCACAAATCTCGGTTCAGCTACACGACTTAAAGTTTTACTCCACATTAGAAATGTACAAACTGCTCACTACACCAAGTAACTGTAAACTGTACAAAGTACATTGAACATTGAACATCCTGCGGCTGAGGCTGAGGATGAAAAACTTTTCTCGTTCTCTCCGTCATAAATCCCTAATTAATGAGAATGAATTCCTCTCTCTTCTCACTTCTCACTTCTCACTTCCCTTCCCTTTTCACATCCACACACACAACATACAAAATACAAACATAAAACATCAAGTCTTTTCCGTTCTCTGCTTTCTCTGTGTTGTGCCGTGGAATTGGAATTGGAAACTTTATCACATTTCTTGAGTCTTGAGTCTGGAATCTTGATATTGTATCATATTGTGCAGTATTTTCTACAATTTACAAGGTATCGTCATTTTCATTGTCAGTGTCATCGCCATTGTCTTTGTAGACATTTACTTACATTTACTTCATGTTTAATTTTAGTTTTAGGTGAGAGGTGAAAAAGAGGACAGTTTTCTACTTTCTGTCTCATTTCTAATTCCGTGTCTTTTTACACAAGACGTCAACTTGTACCTGTGTCCAATGTCCAACGTCCAATGCCCAACGTTCACAGGCTCAGACCTTTATAAACAATTTCCACACCAAGTTTACCTCTAATCCAACGTCCAACATCCAACCTACAAATCTCATTTCCTAGAATTTGTACAGAGAGAGAGAGAGAGCAAGAAAATAGCACACACCGAGAAAAAGGAAGAAAATAGACAAAAAATATCCGAAAGAAAAAGACGCATTTTCTTTTTCTTCTCTTGCTCTTCTCTTTGGGCTTTTGTTTTTTTTGAGCCGACTCAAGAATCAAGACTCAAGCTGAGTGGGGAATGGCGAATTTCCTCATCAAGTTAGTAGAATGAGCAATAATGCAATAATACACATTACACATGTGTATAAAGATATATTATGTCATAAATAGTATAGGTACAACGTACAATGTGCGCTTAACGTCTAGCTTCTATTTTCTATTTTCTAGTGTCTAGTGTCCAGTGTCCAGTGTCTTGGGTGTTTGACGGAAGAAAATCCGAAAATGGAGTTAGCTTTGTCAGAGCGGAGGCCAAAGGCTAAAATTGTCTTTTGATATTGCGATTCTGATTGCGAACCTGAGCTGAGATGAGGCGAATCACCTGAGGTGTCCATTGTCCGTTCTCACTCTACAACTTTTTTTCTACACAATACAAATACAAAATGATGGTCATCCAAAGACCAAACAAGAAAAAGAATGAGAAAAAAGATCCTCTTGGTTTACTTTACTTTGGAATGGCATTCTTTTTCTCGCCTTTCGCAATTGAAGCAAACCAAACTAAACTAAACTAAACCAATTCAATCCTTTTCTCTCGCCTCTCTCCACCGTCCTTTTCTTTTCTTCTCAGGATTTCCTATTTCCTACTTCGCAGCTCTGAACACTGAGTTCTAAGCAAATAGCCCGTGAGGAACTTGGACTCTGATATCTGATCCTAAAAAAGAATCCATTATTCAACCTCGGACTAAGTCAACAGTCAACAGTCACACTTGTGCGTTGTGCGTTGTGTCTGAACAAATACAAATAGAAACAGAAATACACACTAATACAAATAGTGCGTGTTTAGACAAACGAAGGTCCTTTTTGCTCGTAGTAGTGAACAGAAAGATGCTTCCTCTTTCCTCTTCTTTATTTCTCCCACCCCTAAATATACAATTCCAATCCAATCCAGTACAATAAATATACATAATGCGAAATCCAAAGGCAAGTACATGAGACGTAAGAAGACAACCGTCACATTTCTACATTTAAAAGACATAAAACTTATACAAACTGCCTGGATTTGGATTTCCTCTCATTTCAAAATGGAGACGAGAGACTACAAAATGGAGAATTCAATTCCAGTTGGAATAGTAGAAGAAAAAAAACTAAAATCACACTTTTTATCTCCATGTAAATTGTAAATGTAAATGTAAATGTAAATGTGGATTGTGTGTTGTTTCTTTCCCTTTTTATTCTGCTTCCTTTTCCAATAACTGAGACGGATTTCCAATTTCTGATTCTAGATTCTAGATTCTAGAGTCCCGAGTCCTGATTTTCATGTGGTGTTAAGAAATACACGCATACACAAAAGACGAAAGGAATCAAGAATCCAGAATCCAGAGCCAATGCGAATGCCACTCCACCAAAAATTGCATACTCTGGATTTCATTCTATTTAACCAGTTTGAGTTTCCTTGGGCTCAAAACACAGAGAAAATATAAAAGACAAAAAATAGAAAACCGAAGAGCGGGAGAAAAGAGATATGAGAAACGGAGATGAAAAAATACAGTTGCAAATTCGTCAGATAAGGAAATCCGTCCTGGAAATGGCGGCTCTTCTTTTTCTCCATCTTCACTTTTTCCCTCTTGCTTCTTCCTGAATCTTCCATCTTCAAGATTCAAGATACTCAAGATTCTAGACTAGAGTCGAGAGTGGAATCTTGAACTCTTCCGTTCTTTTATTTCTGCGTGTAGATTGGGATTTGGATTTGGGTTTTGATTCGAATTCGGATTCAGATTCAGATTCTTCGGATATGTGTGTTGTGTGTAGTTTGTAGGTTTGGTTCATTGTGCGTGTGAGAGTGTCTTCTTTCATTCTACATTCTACATTCTGTAGAAAACCAAGCCAAACCAAACCACATCACATTTGCAATCTGCAAACTACAAACTACAATCTAGCACATGTACACTGTACAACGTGCATTGTAGATGGGAAGATGTGACTGTCGGTCTCTATTCAAGAGAGAGGAGACACGAAATGGAAGAGGAAGAGACATTGAAGATGGGAAGAGAAAAGAGAAAAGAGTACAAAGTACAAGAGAGGAAGAGGAAGAAGAAAGAAATTACTTTGAGCTAATGTAATATCCAAGTTGAACTGTGCAACTTTCTTTGGTTTCTCTACTTTGCTCATTTTCCTCTTACTTCTTCTTACTTCTTCTTCCTCTCTCAAACAGACACATTCTTTCTCGGGTTCTTTCTTCTCTTGATAAATAAGGAGGAGGTTGAGTATTGAGTAGCTACAAACTACAAACTACAACTAAAGCAAAGCTATACAAGTGTGCGAGTGTACGAGTGACTCTGCTCATATGGAGAATGGAGAGTAGAAAGACATTACACATGTAGACAAATTGAACATTGTACAAGTAGAAAGAAGAAAGTATAGTTGAGAAGCTCTTAGTTGATAGTTTGTAGTGGGGAAAGTTGTGCAAGACAGGCAAACATCCTATACGTATGTATTTAATGAGATGCACGTGTTTCTATTTAGTTTCTTTCCACTTTTTTACTTTCTCCTGGAGACTTTCTCTTTTCTCCTTTCTCCTTTCTCTTTTCTATAAATAGACATTTTAGATTAAATGCAACTTTTATTCCAATAAAACGTCCATTTTAATTTTAAACGTGTGTCAACTCTTATTTGTACAGCTTTTACAGCACCCCTCTTTACCTTTTCTTGAACACTGAATAATAAATACTCAAATACTCACTTGAAGCTTTAACATGTGCTTAAAGCATCATATATGTACAATTATGTAAAATTATGTACACTGTAAATTGTAAATGTGCATTGTACACATTTAAAACAGTTTTCAGTTTTATTCTTCCTCCTCCTCAACTTTTACTTTTTCAAATTTAATACTTTCAAAGTTCCAGGCAGCTTCTTGAGCTTCTTGAGTTGAGTGTTGTGTGTTGAGTGAATGTAATAAAACTATACTACAGTAAAAACTTTTTTTACTCGCTAACTATTTAATTTTACATAATATTTGAGTCTTCCACATTAACAACAACATGAGACATGAGCATTGAGCATTGAGCATCCATCTCCATATGAACGTCAGTCTTAATTGGTTGAAATTCTAGGTTTGAAAAGAAATGTCTCCCTTTTGTCTTCTAATTTTTTTGTGTTTCATTTTCAAGTTCTTGCTGTTGATTTTCATCTTTTTATTTTTTGTTTTCATGTTCAGATTATTGTTATTTTTGGCTTGAATAAGAAATCTTTACATTTTTTTATATATCCTGATTTTACTTGTATGGTGTAAAATTAAGAGTAAAAATTACAAGTTTTGTACAGACTACATTTCTATGGTACTGAATCGTTTTAATAGAGTATTTTCACGTCTGTGAAAAGAAAAGACGCAAGGACGAACGGCCAATATCATAAATATGAAGTTCAAAAAGAAAGAGAGAGAAAGAGGCGGCACAATCAAGGAAAAAGATGGAGAAACGGAAAACGGAAGTCATTGATTCCTCGTATTTTCTCCTTCTCTTTGTCCATGTATTTGAAATTACTACTCATCAGCAAACAGTGCAGTTCATCTACTACACAAAAAACTGTAGCGCTATTTGTCGCAAGTCGCAAGCCGTTTATAAATTCCATTCAAGTTTCTTTTGATTGTGAGCTGTTTCCTATTACTCTTGCTCTTGCTCTTGCTTTCTATTGTCTATTCTACATTGTGTATAGAAATCTCCCCTCTTTTTTCTCCCCTCGTTTCTCTCCTTTTCTTTTCTTTGATTCTTTTCTGGAGAATGGGAAAGCAATGGACAAAAAATAGAGTGACACTGATCTGTCCCTCGTGTCGGAAACCTATACACTATACACTGAATTAGAGAGTGAAAATGGGGAGAGTACAAAGTGCAAAGTGCATGATATTCGGAATTCTAGTTCCAATTCACAAGAGGAAAGATTTCTACTAATTCCCTCATTCCAACAATTGCTAAGAGTGTAATTGTACACTGTACACTGTTCACAGGATATTGGATATTGGACATGCTCAAGTGAAAAAAATTGGTAAATAATAATAATAATAACAGCAACAATCTTCTACATAGTAAAGCCTTTTATTTGGACTTGTAGTAGTTTTAACTTGCACTCTTGTTGCTGTTGTTGTTGTAGCTCCAGAGCTCAATTTAATATACTCTCCTTTGAAACGGGGAACAAATGAAGATTTGAAAAGGGAAAAGGTAAAAGGGAAGAAAAGAGAAGGAGAGTTGCATTTACTACAGACTACAGACAGACCTTGAATTTGATAGTTATTGCACTTGTACTGCACATACATCTATATTTTTCTCAGGGATCTCTGAAAACTGTAGACTGTAGACATTTGAGTTGGATTTGTATTTGTATTTGGTGTTTGCAATTCCAACTTGTGTATTTCTAAGAGTAAGTGTTTCTCTTCCGGATTTGTTGCTCTTTCTATTCAAGTTTCAAGTCGGTCGAAATAAAAGGCACATGAGAAGAAAACAGTATAAATGTAAATGTACAATGCACAGGATTTACAGAGTACAGTTTGTCGATTGCACATTGTACATTGTACAAGTTTAGATTTAGTTGGAGTAAGTAGTTGACGGAGGTGACGACCGACGACCGACAACCGACGACAAAGACAAGGACAAGGACGATGGCTGAGCCAGGAGATTCAAAGCTTTATAGCTGATTTGGAGGGAAATGAAAAAGCAGGTCCGTTGGGACGACACAAGAACAACGAACAACGAACAAGGAACTACAGAAAACAAGAGAACATGGCAGGAGTTTGGATCAATACCGCTGTAATTGCTGCATCCCAACATGATTAACTTTCCTCAGTTTTAGCTTCCCTCGCCCTATTTTCCCACACTCTACATTCCATTTTCCACAATCTATTTTCTATTTCTATACAATGTACAATCACAATACTAGACCAAAAACATTGTTTTCAACACCAAGTGTAAAAATATATACAGATATACAAAGTTCCAACCTTCAACCTCCAATCTTCAAAATACACCATCAACCATCAACCATCACACATGACGCTCCAAAACTAAACATTATCCAGTTCTCCTGGATAATTTCGCTCCTCTAGTTTTCCCATCAAGTAGAAAGAACCAACAAAACTTGTTTCTTTCCCTTTTTCATTCCATCTCCAATCCATCTTAACTGTCCACCATTTCCATTTCATTTCTACAGGAATTGTAGCTTTCAAATTGTAGACAGATAGATCTGACTTAAACTTTAGTGTTCGTACACCATTTTTTTCCGTGCATTTGTTTTGTTTGTATTAGGTGCGGTTGAAATTTTTACCTTGGCTAATAGTTGTGAGTTAAGCTAATCTGATCTAATCTCTATAGAGTATAGAGAGTCTCTATGTAACCACAGTACATTCTTACTTTCTCCTTTGTGTTTGGTCCCCTCTGCTTAAATTGGTTGAGTATTTATCATACATAAAGAATAAGGAGTAAAGAGGATTTCGTCTAATGTGCCCCGATGCGGTCATTTACCTTGTTCTTTGGGGAGTTTACAATTATTATTATTATTATCAAAATACTCCCAGCTTCAATTGCTCTGCGTTTCTGTGTTCAATTTCTGTTTCCAGCTCCCCGTTCAACGACTACAATTGCTCTACAGTCTACAGTCTACAGTCTACTGTCTACTGTCTACAGTTTACAGCCTTTGCGGTTTGAAATACAAATAGAGATATAGAAAATACGAGAGTTTCATCTGCTCTTTCAAATTATGACATGATATGAAAATTACGCTCCCTGTATGTTCAACTTTCAATGTACCTTGATGCTTCTGATGCTTCGGATAGTAGAAATTCTTGTACATTCCACATTCATATTCATATTCGTATTCGTATTCCATAACATTATGCAGGAGTTACGACGGTCATGACGATATGATAAATATAATAATAAATATAATAGTCAGCACGTGTTTACTGTTTAGCTGTCCCTTGTACTTTCTGTTTAGTATTTTGTATTTTGTGTTTTGTACTGGTGGATATTAGATCTTCTTCTTCTTCTTTCTCTTTCTCTTCTTGTTCTTGTTCTACTCCCATTTAGTCCATTTATGTCCATGCGTAATGCGTACTCCTGTGCATAATCGTCATGGTGATAGTTGATAATGATGCGGATTAGGGTAATAAAAAGCCACATTTTATTTCCTCTCTCATTTCATTTCCCAGTTCCATTTTTGGTCTGTTTTTTGGTTGTACATTGAGTTGAGTTGACTGGAGTTGTGGAATGTAATAGTGTTGTCAGTTGTAAAGTGTAAGTAGATATTACATTAGGTATACAAATTTTAAGTCAATACTCTCGTTTATCACACTCATGTCATATAATACGGTAATAATAATAATATTTTAATATACCACTAATTCCCTCGTTATCTTTATACTTTATAGTTGTCGTAACTCTCAAATCTCCTTTATTATTTATCTGTTATCTGAGTCATAAATAAACTAGTATTTTTATGTAATTTTCTAACATTAAACACAAACTAGAAAATAGGAATACAAGTAAAAATAAAACTGAAACTGGAGCTGGTGCTGAATTCCGGACAGAAATTGGTGGAGAAATGAAAAAAAAAGCTATTGTAGATCCTGGATCCTCGGTCGAAAAAAGTACATATTTATTCAATTTATTCATTTGACCTTTTCTAGAAAAAACTGATAACCGAATATTTATTATCTTATTGATTAAAGATGGAAAAAAGAATAGATGGAAATTTGAATCCGTGAAACCGAGAAATGAAGAAAATAAACATGTAGAATGTAGAATGTAGAATCTGGAATCTTTCTACACGACGTATTTAAAAATTGACAGGGCTGCAAATCTACAACATCCATAACTCATTAAAAATGAGCACTGAACCAGAACCAGAACCAGAACTAGATCTTGAATACTGAATGCTGAATCTTGTACTATTATCTAAAAAAAGAATTTGTATACATGAATGGATAAGAAAAGAAAGCGGAAAGAAAAAACATATTGAACTGAAACACTGAAACAGAACTCAGCCCATTAAAATGGAATTAAAGAAAAATGGAAGACATCTCTGGAAACTGAATCTGGGTTGGCACAAGATGGGTTTTTATAGCTGATTTGAAATTCGGAATTGTAAATTCGATTTAAACAAAAAAAAAGATCTATTACAAATTGATGACTGTGTATTGTATATAGATTGTAGATGTTAGATTGAAGATAGATCTGCTTTTTCTTAAGATTTGCCTACTTTTCCATTTCCATTTTCATTTTTATGTTCATTCCCATTTCGATTGTTCTCACATTTCTGAGCATCAAGATGATGATTATCACGAAAGGTGATTACTGATCACACTTTGCGTCTCAATTCGCAATGCTCAATTCTCAATTCTGCCTATGATAGACAAACAGAGTAAAATAGAATATTAATAGATGAATCTACGTGCCATGTGTAATGTTTAGTGTGTAGTGCACAGTGTACACATAACAAGATTTATGAGAGAAAGTTGAAGTAGGTAAACGTAAACGTAAAACATAGGCCAATCTAGAATCTTCAGCCTACAAGTTCCTGGGTTTCTCTCCGTTTCATCGCTTCCTCCATAAATCATTTGGAAATTGGGCTACTAGACTAGACTAAACACACCCAGAAACACAAACTCGTTAAATATGTGTCGTTCCTCCTGTAGTTAGACTTAGACAGACATTTACATTCACATTGGCCTGAAATATTTTATGAATTTATGAAGCTCATCATAATCGTCTAGTTTTCTTTCCCATTCCTCAAATTCTTTCCCCTCTTTCCAAATAATACTGCCAGCATACAATGTATGGAAGGAAGATTCAAGATGGAGATAAAGATAAAGATGGAATATGAAGCATTTCATATGCTAGAATTCTTGAATTTTTGAAATTCTCCATCTTTTTATCTATTGTATTTTTTCATCTCGATTCTCCAGTCTCAAGTCTCTAGTTTTGAGTTGTTCGTCATCATGAGCATCATCCACCGGTGCTATCTTTTTTTTACCTCCATTCCTTTCATTAATTTAATTTGATGGGATCATCTTTTATATTGATACAGCAAGGATGAAAATGGGAATGTGAATTCATGCATGATTAAATCCGCATGTCAGTCCCCCTCTTCATTATACATTCCACATTCCCTATTCTGTATTCTACATTCTACATTCTTCCTCTTCCTGTTATTCCTACAGCCTTCAGCCTACTGCCTTCCTTTCCTACTCTTGAATTTTTATGCTGTGTCGAGTGTCGAGAGTAGACCTACTTTTTCAGGAAATGCATACATAATGCAAAAATAAATGGGAATTTGCATGCATAAAAAACTCCAGTCTTCAGTCTCAAGATTCAAGATTCAAGATTCAACTTGATACTTTCTCCTTACATATAATTTTTAGATATCTAGATAAGAAATCTTGTGTAATATTTCTTATACATTATTCGTTGTTCGGTGTTTGGTGTTCGAGGTGACTATTGTGCAGTGGTGTGGACAGAGAAAGAGAGAGAAGGTTACCTAATATTTAATAGCTAATACAGCTACTACAAGTTCAACTGGAAGTACAAGTACAACTGTGCACTTGTATTATTTAGTATTCAGAATCATGTTTCATGCACCGACGGAAAAAGAATGTACCAAATACCGAATACCGAATGCCAAATCCAGGAGGATTCTACAAACTACTCAGTCTGAATTCTCTCTCTTTCCTTTCCAAATCTCCTGACACCAAACACCAAACACCATAGCAGAAAAACATACACCTTACAACATTCCATTCCGAGGAAAACTTTGTCAACAACAAGAGGAAGAAGAAGATTTTTGCAATATAAATTCCTCTGCAGTTTCCGGTACTCTGTACTTCTACCTCAATCTCTAGATTCTAGACTCTACATTCTACATCTTTTTAGATAGCTCCTGCGTCTTCCACACCGTAAACATTATACTGTATACATTTATATCACAGTCTCATTGCGAGTCTCCATATTTCATAATTTTCTCTTTCCTTTCCTTCAAAATTCAAAAAATGGAAGATGGAAACTAAAAAGTAAAAAAGTAAAAAAGGAGTGACGAGTACTGAGAACTCAAGCAGTAAAAGAGTAACCAACCATCAAGTCAAAAGTCCAAAGAGAACAAGTTTCAAGGAATCAAGAATCAAGTGCATGAATATGAACATCTTCTCGGTACTTTCTCCTTCGACCTTCTTCTCCCTGTTTGGTACTTTCTTCCGTAGTTTTAAATTTTGAAACGGAACTGAGCTAGATTCGCACTGCACTGCTCATTATATTATTTATGCATCGAATGTGGAATCTAGCATCTAAAATCTCAAGTCTAAAGTCTGAAATCTAGTTCCAGATTATGGAGCTCGAGTTGATGGTTGATGGAAACAATCTCAAATCTTCAGTCTCAGGTCTTTATACTTTATACTTTATACACAAAGGTTTTATGAGTCACATGTTTTGTGTTTTGTGTTATCAGCCATCAACAATCCAGCCTATTTGTTCCTACATCCTACATGTCTCAATGTCTCAGTGTCGCATAAACGTTAATGCAAAAGTATCCGCTATCCGCTGTCCTCTATCTCCAATCCGCAAAAGAGTATATGCTCTTACAAGTACAACGTGCAATGTGCAATGACACAGGATAAACACTAAACACGCAGTGATTTGAACCTCCTTGAAATTTCTCCCTTGTCTCAAGTCTCAAGTCTCACGTCTGCATTCTAAGTTGTGAACAGAGTTGAGTTCACATGAGGAATTTTGACAAGACGTCTACATGTTCTTATACTTTTGTACGAGGAATTTCGAACAGGAATACTTGTTGTGATACGAGGTACTTGATATCTGCAGTACACAACGTCCAACAATGAACAAAGGTCTACTTTATACATTTTACGTATGCATCTATGTATATTGTATATTACATGTATGCGTGGATTTGTAAATATAGGATGTTTGTCTATTGTCTACGGAAAAGGTGTAATGGTAAGTAGTGAGGAGGATAAAACGGAAAATGGAGCAGACGGAAGAAGAAAGAAGAAAGAAGGGAAATGGGGAATGGGGAATGAGAATAGAAAAGGAGAAAAGATGAAGATGAAGATGAGAGGAGAAAGCTCAACGGAATCTGAAAGAGCACTTATAAAAGAAAGTGGGGAACTTTGTCTTGTCGAGTTAATTTGACTGCAACTCTCCTGGTGTTTGTACAAGTCACAGGGAGCATAAAATGTAATAAGGATGATTTCTCATGACTCCACTGTCTACTGTCTACTGTCTACTGTCTTCTTCTCTCCTACATCTATACATTTTATACATACATGAACATGGATTCCCTGATAAGGTGTCCTCTCCTTTTTCTTTTCCCCTCCTCTTTTCTTCCCTTCTTTTTAATATGTATGCATTAAATTCTTGTCTTTTCCTTTCTTTTCTTGAGTAAGTGGAGAATGTAGATGCAGACTGGCTGGCTGTTGTCTGCTGTCTCTGTTTGCACTCAGATGGAATTTTACTACTACATATAATACATTCTTATTATTATATCTCTTAGCTACATATATCCATATGTAATGTCAGTGCATGTCATATCTGTTTTCATCGGATTTTTCTACTGAGGCCATTCACAATTTACAATTCACCTTAAGCGAATAGAATAGAGAATAGAGGATAGAGAAATTCCTTTCTGCATAAAAGATTGATTGAAAAATCCTCACGTTCTCCATTCTAGTTTTTTCTATCATCTTTTTCATATCTGTACAAGTGGAAGTACAAGTCAAAGTACATGTGTTCATGTCCATGTTCATGTTCATATTCATATTCATGTTTGGATAGTTTTGAAGCACCTCTCCAAAATTACCTTTCCCTTTCCTCAAAAGCTCCAAAGACTCCAAGGACTCCAAGGCTAAATGCAAAATTCCTTAGTATAGACTGTAGACAATTTGGTGACATGATGCAACTTTCACTTTTATTCTGTTTTCTCCCATCTTAACATCTTTTCATCTTTTCCTCTGATTCATATTTATGAAAAAGTATATCTGCAATCTACATATTTTCCATGTTATTTTGTCAACATTTCTCATTTTCTATTCATCTTTCAATTTTTGGCAACCTCCTAAATTGCATAATGTGGCTTGGTGTATGCACAAGAATTTGAAACACAATACACAGAGAAAGTTATAAAGAAATTGTATATAAAACCCATATTTTCTCGGCAGACCGTAACCTAAATTTTATCCAACTTGTGTTCAATCTGTTTTTGTCTTGAAAAAAAGAAGCGTGTTATATCTATCTACGATCTTCGATCTTGGATCTAGGTGTTGCTAGAATTTATGCATGATTCATTCCTAACTACAAATTTTGAGCCTTGAGTTTTATTAGCGCTCTCTATATCATACTGCACACTGCACACTGCATACTGCATACTGCATACAAGTATCTTTTATTCATCAAAAATCACAAGTAACAAATCAGGTTTCTTGGGAGCACGAGGAAGAAGAAAGAAGAAAGAATGGAATGATTTGGATACAAAGCAGATGAAAAGTACACGGATAAGTTACAGTAGGTCAATTACTCGTAGAATTCTACTGGAATCTCTTCCTATTATTTTTTGTAAGAGGTAAGAGGGAAAAGAAGCAACTGGAATCTTGAATATTTGTTCATCTGTTGATGAAGTTACAAATCTGAATCCAAATTTGAAGAACAGAATACAAATGGATAGCACAGACATTTTTTTCATTGCAAGAGATAAATGAAGAAAATGAAGAAAAGCGCAGAATGTACCATTTTATATTTCAAGCTTTCAATTTCATCATGAATTTCATTTTTGTCTTAAGAAACTCCAAATGCAGGTCCAATCAATCACTCTGGAATTTCCATGTGTATGTAAATTCGACCCCTAAAAATGAAATAGTTTCCTTGTTCCTGTGCTTTTAGCAGTTCATTATTTCTCATTCCCCTCTGTATACATTTTACAGTGTAGATTGATATTATTTAAGCCTTTTGAGGGCAGTCGGAAGAAAGTTGATTTCACTTTTCTATTTTCTCTTTTGTAGTACACGTCAATATACGAGTTAGCATTTCCTTTGCCTCATAATAAAGTAAAAGTATGGGGAGCAAGAAAATTACATCCGGCATGTATACAAAAAATTCATTTAATTTAACATTCTTGGGATTTTGACTTTTCGAGGAAAGTTTCGATCTTGTATTTATGCATCTACTTAATATCTATATTCATATATCTTATATGCATTATTTGTAGGTATGCCTGCCTTTTACAGTGAATTTTGAATTCTGCATAAGTTTGACTGTTTGTTTGTACATGTATCATGGTTCTTTAATCTTTTGGTGTTTACATCTTTCCCTCAGCCTTTTCCAGGAAAAAAGTGTCTTGAGCATTAAACACTGAACATGTATGTAAAATACATATGATGAAAGGGAATAAATGAATAATCTCTCCTATTGCTACTTCTACTTATTTGCTACCCTCTCTCATTTTCATAGAGAGGAATATGATCCATTTCTGTACATTTCACTTGTCCAGTTTACCTAAAGAATAAAGTTGAAAGTGAGTGACGTCACATTTTTCTTAGTATAATATAATAAATAATAAATTAAGGAAAATATATATTATGTACAATGTGCACGGTGTAAAGTATAAAGTCTATAGTAATAAAATATGATGGGGCGAGGAGTGAGATTCAGATTTAGATTCGAATTCAGATTGGAATTCAGTAGCCAATACTTTGTCAATCCATCCATCTATTTTACTTGTATAGTTCTAATGCTTCAGTTCTTATGCTTTAATATAGTACAGAGTAGTGTAGTAAAGAAGAGTGTATAAAAGTACAGTTATGGTTTGGTGGAGGAAGGAAGGAGGAGACTGTCGTAATGGCAACATAATTAAATTTGGGCAATAAAGCCTTGTCTTTGATGATAATCGATTTTGATGGCGCTTCTTCCCATTCTTCTTCTTCTTCTTCTTCTTCTTCTCAGTATTTGCTCCTTGTACTTTTACTTTCCCTTTCCCTTTCACACTGACTCTCTATTTCTTCTTCTTCTTCGTCTTTCTCCATTAGCCGTTCTATATTCTTAATAACTTATTTTCTAGATTCTGGTCCATTCCATTCCGATTTCAATACACCGACACAGGACACATTAGTACATTAGTACGTATTTTACCATTGAACAAAAAGGAAAGGAACCTTCATCACGTCTCTCAACTTTTCTCACTGTACACAGTAAAGCAGTACTAAATACATATAATATGCACACCTATTTTTTATCAATAGTCAATATGCACCATCCGTGGTCGTGTTTTATTTATATTATGAAGGTTGAATAGTGAATACTGAATATTGAACACATCTAATGAATATAAATATAAATAATAAATAAATAGCTTTTTACTTTTACTTTCACTTTCAGAAAAGAAACCAAAATAGAGAAAGTGCGTGAAAGTTTCAAATTTATTCATATCATGCAGCCTGCATTAAATAGCTTGGCTTCTTGACTTTTACTTTGTGCTGCTTATTGCTTATACATTATACATAAAACCTTCAGTATTTCAAAGCCTGTGACTATTAGATTCGTATTAAGTATTATGTTTTCAAAAGTCAAAAGCTCTCCTTCTTGATTCTTTAGCTTTTACTCGCACCAAATCTGCATTTACCATTGAGAATTGAATTCCAGGTCCAGGCCTCGGTCAGAAAATGTTCTCTCTCTCTTTTATTATAATACACAATACCATTCATATTCACTAACTTTGTACATTAGCTGTGCATAATGCTCAGTGAACGTTGAACGTTGAATGGTAAATGTATACAAAACACTATGTTTTTATGCTGTAAATAGAGTATATCTATGGAGAAAAGTGCATGTTGATAATAATGCTGTAACTGAACATGAATCTGAACTGATGCAGGAGTAAGTAGACTATATTTAATAAGATATCTATATAATATATAATAGATACTAGATACTAGATACATGCATACGTGCTCCTGCTCATGATAATATAATTTTATAGTTTTTCCACTTTATTGACTGCACTTTATAGATAGTGTGTAGATTGTGAGGAGCGTAACTAAATGGTCTACTGGCTGTTTGCTGTTGGCTGTTGGCTGTTGGTATTGATGATATTGATATTGGCATGGATATTGCCACCATGTAGGAACTGGAATTGGTATGGGTGTTTCAATATAAATTTCATACAGCTCCAGCCGGAATTTCAGTGGATAGAGTCGCCAAATCAGAGATCGGAGTAGTACAGAGTGGAGAGTAGAGAGTACAGGGGACTTTGGACATGGAGGCACTAAACTGGAAGTGAAAGTGATACCTAATGAAACGGAAAGAGGACGATAAGGTGGAATGGGATGGAATGGAACAGAATGGATCCAAATCAAATCAACTACATCCACATTCCACACATATGCACAACTATACACTATACACTATACTCTATACAAAGATTTCTACATTTTACATCCAAAGGAACAAATATAAAATATAGGTAGACAAAGACGGAGATTTTGGAACTGGATTCTCCATTTATAGATTCTAGACTAAAGATGTATCTTATATCAAGACGTTTAGCCACATACTTATTACAGCTCACAGCTCATGTGCTCTATTAAAGCCTAGTTTGGCCTTTGGCCTTTAGCTTTTGGCCTCTGTCTTCTGTCCCTGTCAGCAAATTATCAGTGGTCACTGAAAACTGATAACTATGGTCACTGGTCATTGGTCTCTAGTCACTTGTTAACAAAGCTACATTTTGATTTTTGATTTTATAAACTAGATTTACTTTGTAGATTGTGTGTATTAAAATGCATAAAAGTAATCCTATTTTCTCTTTAAAAAGGTACTAAGTACTAATATACTTTATATATTTTTCATTTATTTTTGTTTTTGATTTTTATACGCCAGATGCATAGAAGTACGCATCTTTTTCTTTTCTTTTATTTTTACTGAATTTTCGTTATCGGTTATTCATTGCTCAAGGTGAAACAAAAACACCCCAAAAGAATGGCTACCACATAATTTGTTTGGTAGTGAGGGGAAATGGAGAATTAAACTGTTTACTGTTTACTGATGATACATAACCAAAAGTACCTAATACATAACGCCTGTATACTGTACAAATACCAAATACTAAATACATGATTTTAATGGAAATCTATCCCTAGTCCAAGCCAATCCAGTCCACAAATATTACTCTTTTCCTGTTCTTTTTCTTTGGATGTAAAATGTACATAATGGAAATAATAGACATTATGGACGGCAGTTATTTTTATGCCAGAGGACAAAAGTTGATGAGAAAATGCGGAGCGTGTATCTCTTTTTGGTGGGAAATACGACCACAAATACAAATACAAATACAACTACGAATAGAACTACGACTAGAGCTACGGCTATGACTCTTTACTCTTAACACCTAATCTGCTGGTTTTTATTCTGTGTCCAGAGTCCAAAGTCTAGTGTCCAGGATCTACAAAGTCGGATTCGGCTGCTGGTTGGTGTCCAGATAAACATACAATATCCGAGGAGTTTAATATGGCAAGTGGAAAATAGAAAATAGAATAGAAATGAAAATAGATGGAAATTTTCCCATCTTTTCTCTGTGGGAAGATTGACCAAAAAATAATAATAATAGCAAGTCCACCATCCACAGCTTTCATCTCCAGCAGTTTGGTTCTCTCTCAGCAACGGAGTGGGAACCGAATAGGAATACGAATAAGAACAGAGATAGATTTAGAGATAGGATACGGATACGGATATGAATACGACCAGTCTGAGGGCGGGTGGTAGTAGTAGTAGTGGTGGTTGGATGCTGGATGTTGGCAAGGAAGAGGAAAATACACACAATGTACAACATACAAAATAGTATGTAGTAAAGAAAGAGGAAAGGAAAAGGATGGAGCAATATTTGACCACAGTGAAAGAGAAAAGAGAGAGAATAAAGTGTAAAGTGTACAGTAGAGATTTTGCTCTTTTATTATTTGCTGAAATCCCACTTTGTGGGACTTTGTGGGAGCGGATAAGAGTAGGCGAGTCGGGCGTGAAATTGTGCAAATCCCCTCTGCTTTCATCATCCCATAAATGTCTGCCTTCATGAAATGTTTCCTCGGATTACCACCGCCAGAATAAATCATAACACACACACACAAAACACACACATTGTACAACGCGTATTTTCTATAGTCATCTTTACATTTCATATTGTGGATGCACAACTGAGAAGAAATTGCAGTGGAAGTACAAAGTACACACTTGTTTTCACTTTTCACTTAGACACTGCACGCTCTTCCAACCATTTCATGCATATGTTTTCTCTGATCTCAAAAACAAGTTGCGTATTTAAGCACAACCAACAACCAACGTCCATATATCATCTAAATTCCTATAGTCTTCATTCTCCAGCTCCATTCTCCATTCTCTGTGGCCGGTGGCAGAAACTCCTTTTTATTTATTTTTCATGCAAAAAGGAGGGACAAACAAAATTACAAAAGTACAAAAATACTTGGAGAAACGAGCAGCTTTTCCCTCCTCTTCCATTCCCATTATTTTTACGCACAATGAAAAGTGTAAAGTGTACAAAGTGCAGTGGTAAATATTCTAAATACTAAATACTAACAGTTTGAGATAGAAGATAGAAGACTGTTGAACACTCCCACGTTTCCAAGTTTCCAAGTTCCCAAGTTCCCAAGTTGGAGTTAAAATTGGAATGGGAGTTTCCGAGGATTAAGATTAGCCAAAGGAAAATTACAAAGAAGGTCACATATAAAATGTACAAGTGAACTTGAACTTGAAGTGTAAAATACAAAATTCAGAAAAAATAAGAGCTAAAAGCTATTAAAACAAAGAATTCTAAAGTTGCACAAGAGGGAAATATTAAAAAGGTAATAAATAAAACCGATGAAAATATTGGCTCAAAAATCTTTTGTAAAAATGACCTCAAACGTGGAAAATGCACCAAGTATTTTATTTAAAGAATCTCATGTAAAACCAACTCAATCTGAGAACTAGATAAAAAGAAAGAAAAGAAAAAAGTGCAGTTTTATTTTGTAGTTTGAGCAGAGAAAAGTAAAGCAAACCCGAGCTGAGCTGAGTTGAGTTGTGCTAAGTGTTAAATAAGCTTGTACGCTAAGGTTTGTTGGTTCTTTCCTCATAAAATCTCTTTTGTACGCATATGTACCTAAAATCTACAGTATGTACTGGGATGAGACGATAGTTGGATTTGGATTTTCTCCTTCTTTTTCTTCATTCTTCTCTTCTTCTTTCTCCTTCTCTATTCTCTACCGCTTCACTTTTTCACTCATTTTCTCCATCCACATTTTATCAACCAATCTGATTTGACAGCAATAAAACAACTTGCAATAAATAACACCCACACCCAACACGTCCATGCTCAATGTTCAATGTTCAACCTTCATCCTCTTGTTCACAGTAACGATGACGGCGGAGGCAATCCAGAATCCCGATCGAGATTGGAAAAGAAAAGGGAGAACACAGGGAAAGAGAACCGAGCAACCGAGCCAACCGACAGGAATAGCGAAGACAAGAACATGTATTCGACATGCTTTAGTATGATAGGAGAGGATGTAAAATGGGCACCCTCTTTCTCGCATTTTCCCTATTCTATTTTGCTCCACAATCCACAATCCAAAGCCAAAGCCAAAGCTCCGGCCCTAGCTATAAAAATCCCATCGTAATAATAATAACACCAAAGATGCACATCGGAGGAGGACGGAGAAAGTGAAAAGAATATAATTTAGATACATCACACGACTTGGGAAACAAAGCCCAAGTCAAGGGGTCCAAAATTTCAGGCATATGCACCATATAAAGTAAATGCTCAAGGCTCAAGATTCAAGATGCTTAAAAAGAGGAAGAAGAATACTCGACCTTTTTCTAAACTTGCTCAGTTTTCAGTTTTCAGTTTGCACTTGTCTGCGGTCTGAAGCTTTTTTGTTGTCCTCAGGCTATTACATTACAACAAAAGGTAGAAGAAAAAGGTAACAAGGTTCAAAATCTTTCTGCTCTTTTCTTACATTGTGCATCACGCATCATGCACTTTAGCCTTCAATTGTATCTGTAGTTTTAATAGTTGTACAAAGGGTAGTTTTTGTAATGAAATTGTACCATAACTTTTCACATTTCCACAACTCTTCAAAGACACAAGATGCTCAAACAAATGGAAATAGAAATACCCATGCACCTGTTGTATTGTACAGTATTTATGCAGACACAATAATTTGTTGTGCCCAGAATAGTTGAAAGCTTTGTTTATTATATTGTGTACTTACCTTGCGAATGTTTTTGGCAATTTTCTCCCCCAGTTCAAATGGGATGACGGGCCCGTCCATACCGCAGTGAATTTCTCGAGAGCCATTAGCTCGGCCGAACCCATTCACAATATTACCGTTCCCATTCCCGTTTGAATTTGAATTGAAGTTAAAGTTGGAGTGGGAATTTGACTTGGAATTGGAATTGGAGCTGGAGTTCTTCCTGGAACTGGAGCGCATTATCTTTGTAAATGCTTCCGTTAAGACTGTCATTGCATCGTACATGAGAGCTCCATCCGCCTGCAACAAAACAACACAAGACATAAAAACAACAACAGGGAAACATTAAATTAATAAAAGTACACACATTAAAAAAACACAAAAGTATTTGTTATTTGTGCATCACACATCACATGTGCATCTCTCTAGTTCTTTAGAAGCTTTCCATGATATTTTCTTTGTAGCTCGTACTGAAGCTTAGTTTAGTGAAATGAGAAACAGAATCCTTCAAAACTAAAAAAACTCCAAAACTCAAAGGCTCATTGAAAACTTTGAGCAAGGAATGAATATTTGTAGCTGCAACTGTATTGTGCGTGCGCTGTTCAAGTTTTTATTGTTGCACTGAAAGAACTAGAACTAAAACCAGAAACAGAAACTAGAGACAAAAGACATTATAAGAAAAATAGCATTTCATTCCTCTTTCTTTCTCTTCCTCCACAAAGATATTTTCCCTCTTGTATTTAATGTGCAAATATGCACACTAATTGTATTTCTGCGTGTACAACGATGTAACATTTACTTTGTGTTTATGCTCATAGTTTTCACACATGTACAATGTACAAGGAAATGCAGGGATAATGTGAAGAAGGAATGAGGAATAACGTGGAACGATGTACATTTAAAACCTGATACAATCTTACAAATGCTCCAAATGTGCACACAAATTACGACTTTGTACCCTAAAATGGTGGGTGTGTAGTTTGTATATTGTGTAGTGCGTATAGTGTTGTTTTTATACTGGACAATCTCAGAAATCTCCCCTCAACATTCCCGTTCTACTGAGATATTTATAGAACAAAAGGAAATATTCCCCAGATTTAATCAAAGTTTCACACAACATTTCCCTCACTTTTCTCCTCTCCTCTTTTCTTTTGCTCTTGCTCTTGATCTTGTAGTCTATACTCTGTGCAGTACAGTTTATAGACAGACCGTAGACTGTAGAATTGTTGATTGTAGATTAGAGGAAGAGAAAGGGAGAAGAGCCTTTAGATTATTATTTTTTTCAACCCTCATTTCATCTAATTTCAATGGTATCATGAATTTTGGTGTGGTGGTTGGAGGTTGGAGAATTGAGAATGGAGCTGCGTCACGTTAAAAGTGTATCTATAGAAAATTTGATCCTCTCTTTTCTCTTAAAATTTTGGAATAGATTAAAAAACTCAGGAAAATATAAAATGTGTACACTACAATGTAAAACGTAAACATGTTTGCTGTTTTTACCCTGCAAAGGGAATTTTTAACGAGGAATTCCGAGGGTTGAGAAAGTAAAATATTTTGCTTTTTGTTTTTTTATTCCTATTTTGACCCTTGAAAAATGCAGTTGGCAAGAAAAATGCAAAACACAAAAAAGAAAGCTTAAAGTCCATAAAGTAATTTACATTTGCGTCATAACTTTTATTTTACAAGTTGTAGAGGAAACATAAATAATGTATTTCCAGAATCCTCAAATTCTTACAGACTACTTTCTACTTTTTCTTGGACAACTTTTGTTGAGGAGGCGTTCAAAATCTAAAGTCCTAATGAAATATTTTACACACTTGTAGATATAATTTCCAAAGAAATTTTCAAAATTTTTGACGTATATTTCTAGTCTCGGAATTCATCCCGAAGCAACTCTTGAGTCGTTTTCATTTTCCTTTTCATTTTTATGCATAGTTTGTAGTTTGTAGAAGAAATTTGTTCATTGTTCATTGTTCATGCTTTATGCTCATGTTTATTAAATTATAAAGTTTTCTTCATACTTTCTTCAACTCATAACAGACAGCAGACAACGGACCAAGAAAGAACAAAAAGAAGAAGAAGAATTAGGGGAATTTTCCCTGCAGTGCTAAATAACAAGATATAATATAAAATAGATAAAAACAAGATAATGAACAAGATGACGAAAAAGAATTCCTCAAAAGTAGAAGACAACAACCAAAACAAGGAGTTTTGTTATAATAAAATTATCCATAGTACAACAACTATTTTGATGAAATTACTTACTTACATTTCACTACACTTTCTCTTTCTCTTTTGCACTAGTATTTCATTTTTCATTGCTCATACTTTATATGCATACTAGATATCATTTCATATGATGAGTTATCACTTTCATTGGCCAGTTTCAGTACCAGCATCAGTTTCAGTGGTTGCGCTCTTGATTATCCTCAAGTAGAAATTTGAGTAATCAAGTAGCTACACCACAACAACTATCCTAAACTATCCTTCCATCTTTCTCCATTCTACACACTACTTTCGACTATATTATGCATCTACAATCTACAGCATTCCGTATTCAGTATTCAGTATTCAGTATTCAAAAGATGGAGGGTTAGTTAATTCATTATTCTCCCTCTATCTCAAATCTCAAATCTCAACATTAGCCATCAACCAACTCTCCATCTCTACTTTATATCATATCATACATGTTGCGGCATTCCTCACTCAGTATTCAGCATTCAACATTCATCTTCAAGTTTTGAGCGAGTTGATTTGCTACTCCACAGCCAAAACAAGTTCTTTCTCTGGTTCTGCCTCTCCGAGAAAATAAAAGAGAAGAGAGGGGTCACATTCATATTACATGCAAACGACCAGAGTTTTATTTTTCTACCCTGCATCAATTTGTACTTGTGTAAAACATGGAGTAGGCAGTAGGCAGTAGTGGAAGGAGAAAACAAATTGAAGATGGGAAGACGGGAAGACAAGACGAGGTTCGTGTAATGTTTGTAATGTAATTTGATGACTTTTGTGACTGACAGTGAAGATTTGCAACACTTATCTTCTTCTCCATCTCCCACATTCCAAATTCCAAATCCCGCTTTCAACACTCAACACTCAACACTCAAGATTCTAAACTCTAGATTTTACAGTCTGCATTCCAGTACATCCACACAAATAAACTAGCGACTATAGTGAGTTTGTGAGTTGTGGCGAGACGTAAATAGTAAATAGTAAAAAGTACAATATCATATCAAAGAGATGTACTGAAGATTCTACAACCTACACAGATGAAAGTTTGGAATGACCTTAAGTGGTCTAGTCTACACATCAGATTTTTGCTCTTTTCTTTGTTTCTTTTGGTGGGGATTTCTTTACTATTTTTGCACAGCTAGTTTGTAGTGTAAATCAAATATGTAGTACAGTTTTTAGTATAGAGTAAAGTATAGTGTGTCATACATAATTCCTAAATGCTTGTGAGGATTGAGGATTGGCGTGGTGCACAAGAGCTGGCCGGTCATTTCCCATGATATCTACAAGAAGATGAACAAAAGCAAAGAGAAAAGAGAGTAGAGAAGCTTCCTTTCTCTTTCCTTTTCTCTGTTGATCCCAAATGTGCCATAAGTTTTGAGCGGAAGCCTTAAAATTTAAATAAGTCCGCTCGACAATTCCCCCGAAGCATAAAAGACATTGTACAATCTAGTGTCTACTTTCTACTTTATACTTTCTATTGTCTATCTAATTCCTCCTACCTACACCTAATATCCACATATAAATCCTTATATATTACATGTACAATGGTGTATTATGTACGTCAAAAACTCGGTGGGAAATTGCCATAGTCTACGTTCTACATGAATTCAATAGTCCAATTCACACAGTACAAGGTACAGTGAATAAAATGGAACTGTAATAGCCTTAGAATTGACATTGTACGTTGTACAAGGTACAAGTAATAATGTGCACATTTGTTCTACTACGCATACACTTGTTTTACATTTTACACATACCTTAAGATGTAAAATGGAGACAAAATGGGCACGCTCAACACCTTAAACTACTATTGGCTACAACCCATGACATCAATGAGACAAAGGAACAGAGCGGCATGTATATAAATAAGGAACAAAATATAAAACAAAAAGAGAATTGAATATCGAATATCGACCATGTGCATGAATTTACTTGTTATTTATCTATTACACAGAGAAATTCTTCATTTTTAGGAAGCGAAGCTGTCATTGTAATCTTCGCGTCTGTATCTCTACAATGATCCTCATAGCGGACAAATCTAGAACTTGCTAGTGGTTCCACCTAGTGGAAAAATTTGTAACTCATTGCTAGCGCCCTCTAGCGGCCAAATTTGTAACTCGTTACTAGCGCCCTCTAGCGGCCAAATTGGTAACTCGTTACTAGAGCCCTCTAGCGGCCAAATTTGTAACTCGTTACTAGCGCCACCTAGCGGCCAAATGTGTAACTCGTTACTAGCGCCACCTAGCTGCAAAATTTCAAACTACAGTGGACAAGTCCTAAGAACTCATTTAAAGTACATTTCAGAAGCTCTAAGTTTATGTACAGACGATGTATTATTTTTATTCTCTCAACTTCGCCCCGAGAGCCAAAAGCAGTTTTGAAGTTATTTCCCTCCTTTAAAAACAATATCTTTTTACATCCATACATCTATTTTTCTTTCCCCTTGAAACTTGAAGTCAACTCAATTCAGCTTGATACTGAATACTAAAGTATTATGATTCTTATGCAACTCTGTGATGACTATGTGCATGGAAAATATTAAAAACAAAGAAGATTATGCACCATCCCACTTGCATAGCAAATACAAAATAGTACATAACACACCCAAATAGTAAAGCGGATCAAGGGAAAGTGAAAACAAAAGTTGATAGTTGGAAGTTGGAAGATGCTTTGAATACACAATAAATATCTATCAGTCCACAATGCACAATAGAAAATAGAATATACAATATACAGTAGAGTACAAAGGAAAATGTAAAATAGGAAATGGAAAACGGATAAAGAATAAATATCAAGACAGTAGAAAGAAAGAAAGAATATAATCTTTGTCTTCGTCTTTGTCTTTGTTCAACTTGAACTTTTATTCATTATAACTCGTCATTGGCTGTGTGTTGTGTGTTTTATGTTTTATGTATTATGTTGTTAAGAGTTGAGATGCATGCACAATACTTTATCCTTGTTATGTCATGTAGCATGTAGCCTTGAAGCTTTATAATATAATAATATTCACAAGATTATGTTATGCACGACTCCGTCTCTCATTTTCTTTTCTTCCGATTCAAGAGGAAAAAGGTTATTAAAATAAAATACTATGCAAATTACAGTACACAGTACACAGAACAAAATAGTAAACATTACTATACTCAGCTTATATAAAGTTGCAGTTGGATGAAGAGATAAAACTTTCTTCTAGATGTGTATACTGTATTTTGTATTTGATAGACTTGTGCATCCTGCATACAACATAAACGAATACGAATAGGAATAGGAAAACGAATGCAAACGGGAAAAGTACATGGTAGAAAATGGAGACTTTAGTTGGAAATTACGTTACGTTATGAATGGTTACAATCAAACAGGAGAAAGAGAAAGAAAAAGAGAGGAGACGAAGGGAGGAGGAAGAAGAAAGGAAGTTGCAACTTGAATCTCTGGTCTGGTCTGGCCTCACTTGGCTTTTACAGTACAAGACACAAGACACAAGATACAAGAGAAGAAAGAGAAAATGGAAAATAGTTGTTAAGTTTTGAACCAAAAGAGAAAAGACAGTCTATGCATGAAGCTATAGATATTAGATATATGTGCATATTATTAAGGAGGAAGAGGAAGGAGCAACTGGAACTCTGACTCTGACTACTGGAAAAGCTGGAGAAATGCACAAGATGAAGAAGGATCAGATTCTTCAGAGTCTCAAATTTCCGGATTAGTATTCCGCTCCACACTCAACGATTACGAGAAGTGTTTGAGCAAATATTTAGAAACGGGAATAGTGTCACACAAGGGAATCTCCAGTCATTCTCCAAGATGAACGAACCACACCAAAAGCATCAAGAGCAGCATGAAAGAATGACGAATACAGTGTACAGTGTACATTGTACATAAGGGTCGAGAGGTGGAGGAAAGTCCAGAGTGTGTATACAAAAACACTCTACACTATTCACTGCATACAAAGACACACAGATGAAAAACAAGTGGAAACGAGAGCAGAGGAGGAAAGAGTAAAAACACCGATTAACTTTTCTCCCCTTTTCCTCCTCCGTTGACTTTTTGATGGAGCAAAGACGAAGACGAATATGAATACGAATAAATAGCAGAGTGAAGAATGACATGTTTTACCACTTTGAAAATTCTTGCATCGTAGTTTGTAGCATTTTAAACTTGAAACACAAAAGCTATTTATGATAATAAATAAATATCATGGACTTGACTAAAAAACTATCATTTATCATCCTTTTCAATTTTAATGCCATTGAAAATTGGAAATTGAAAAACTGGATCAACGATCAACAAAATATTAAATTAAATTAATAAGAAATTTCTTTTTGCTATAGATTTCTAGACTTCTAGATTCTGGGAATTTTGGCTGAATTCTCAGACGCTCAAAGCTCAGAGCTCACAACTTACATAAACATAACAATGACAATGACAATACTGGAAGCCATAGCTTTAGAATTTCAGTCTGAGAAAAAGGAAAAAAAATTCTATTTTTTGGGCCTACCTCTTTCTCGTCCCACAATACTTTTGTATAAGTATAGTTGTTCTCCCCTGGAGATACAAACAATTCGGGATGGAAAAAAAGATATTTGATTTGGATTTGGAATTCCAAACTCCAAACTCCAAGCTCCAAGCTCCGAGTTTCATCAGCCCAACTTAAACCCTTTACCTTTTGTATTTTACAGTGTTTGGTGTTCAGGGTACAATCTTTTCCCATTATACTTTTCCTCTACTCTGGATCTGGATCTTTGTGTCTATCCATCTTTCTATCTTTCTTTATTTCTTTCTCTCCTTAACCGTATCCTTAGCCGTATAAATATACAAAATACAAAGAGAGAGGAAGAGTCACCAGAGCATTATAAATTCTTTTCTCGTCCTGAAAGCATAAGACGAGAGACATCAACATCACTTTCACCAACCAACGAACCAACCACCCCGCAGTTTATATTTTATATTTTTATTCCTCCATCTTCATCTCTTTTTACTCTTATATATATTATTATCCTTTCAGGATCCTCATTCACTATTCACCTTATAAACTCTTATCATTGTAGGTGAAAAAGAAGATATAAAACTGGTATATGAAATATAGTATTGCTGTACAATGTACAAATCAACGTGAGGATGTTGATATGGATACTTTATATAGTTTGTTCATGTTGTGTACGTGTGCACATTGAGTAGAATCTAGAATGTAGGATCTCGGATGTGGGATCTGGGATTATGAGCGATGTGGAGCCTATTACAGGACAGTTTCACCGTTATCACATGATTTACTGTCAGCCATCTTCACTGAGCATTGAACATGTACACTGCACAAAGAAAATAGTAAAGAATCTAGAAACTAGAAACTAGACTTTCTCCGCTTTCTCAAGTAAAGCAGAATGATGATTATTTATGAAAAGTTGCAATAAAACGGGTTCTTTCCACATTCCTTTTCTGTGCTGTCACCTCCAGTTGACTTTGACTTTCTTTACACTATTTTCTACAGTGTACATGTGGATCAGTTCACTGGAGGGATTTAGTTTTTATTCTATGGGACACTGTTGTTCTGGATTTTCTCTTTGTTCATGGATATCATTTCTATGAGGCAAGAGATGGAACAGGAGAAAAAGAGGAAGAAAATGATAATAATAATATTAATAATTGAGACGGGGAATTGGTGTGGTGATGAGTGTAACGAGGAAGGAAAAGATATAATGATAAGATGGAAAAAATAATATGCCGAGTCCGTTCATGTACAATGTAACCTTTATGGCTCAATTTTCAATGTTTTGGTTCTCAAATGTCCATTTTCAGTCTTTTGAACAAAAAAAACTCGGAGAATGACACCTTCAAAGCATCGTGCAATGTGTAACAGTACTTAAATGTATGGATAAAAGTTGTTTGGTCCTACACGTTTCCGTTGTCTGTTGTCATTATCCCTGCAAAATATGTACAATGTACAACATTCATGTTGTGAAAATTGAATAAAAACTTTCTTAATATTCCATGATAGTTTTGCCTGTATAAAAATAAGTTGAAAGTTGTCGTCTAGTCTTTAGACATAGAATTTGTTAAATGATGATGATGCGGGTCTAGTCATAAAAGCTGGAACAACTCTCATAAAATTAATCTGATTTTACTCTCTTATTCTGTTTTCTGATTACATCGTATCACATGTCAGAAGTCATAACTATTCACTATACAACACACAAACTATAGATGCGAGTATCTTTCTTTGCCTTCATTTTTCATCCTCTCATTCTTTTTCTTGGTTCATATTTTTACCACGAGAGATTTATCATTTACCATTTATCCGTTATTATTTAACGGTTAAGCTTGAGGCTCTACATATTGAAAACATGTTGCTGGAAGTATAAAACGTGCCATAATAATTTATATTTACTTACAAAAACAATATCAATTAGTCTGTTTATTCCTACATCAATTTCCATGTCTATATCCTTCTTTTTAGAGATGTGAAGATTTGAATGAACCGGCAAAAACGCATCCGTACTAAACTGATTCACAAATCAGAAAGCACAAAGCACAAGTCACAATAAAAAGGGGGAAAGGGGGAGGATTTTTTTCATGACATTTGAAAGACGACAAGGCATCAAAGTCAAAGTCAAAGTCAAATGCAGTTCTGGTTTCTCTTTCAAAATCTACAACCTACAACTAAACAGTAAACAGCTATCAACTACCTTTTTTACTTTGCTAAAGGAGGATGCTGTAAAAATGAGAAGAGAGAGAAAGAGAAAAAGAGAGTGCGGGTGGAAAATGACACTCGAATACTCTATTTTCACCTCTCAACTTCCTCCCGCTTGAAATCCTCTCACCTTTCCAATTTTCCCACTCTCGTGTCTCTATGTTTGCATCTTTCTACTTTCTACTTTCTACCCATTACTGCTCTTGACACTTGAATTTTAGATTCTAGATTCTATAGATACGGGATACTCAAAGGATAAGAAAGGCAGAAATAGCTTGTTCCTTTTTCACATAAGTTGAACATGTACTGAGTACTCAGGTTTCTGAGGGTGACACACGCCTTTTCTATTCTCTACTAATGGAATGTCTTTTGACAAAATAAGATGGCATATCATATCACATCAAAAAATCTATCAAAAAGATCCATCAAAAAAAGCACATCCCTTTCAGTTTTGACACACACTACTCACATTTTAAATCTTAAAACGCGCCATTCTAAACTACTCAAACCATTTCCCTTCAATAAAACTCCCAACACTCACGTTTGTGTTATCCATTTGTAGATTGTAAATATTTAGGTAAAAAAATTATTTAAAGTACTTTTTATTTTATTTTTCAAACACACCTTGAGGATTTCTTCATGTAAGATTTATGCTATTATTGAACATCTTTTTTCTTCAATTTTACCAATCAACTTAATGTGAGATTTGAACTTCAAGCTTTGACTAGGAATTTCTCAAGAAAGTAAGAATGCGTAGAGGTAAGAGGAAATAAATATTTTAATGAATCAAAAAGCTAAAGGCTCAATATCCAACATTCAAAATTCAAAATTGAGAAAGCTTACGTAATATTATTAAAGTACACAAAAATAATCGAGCTTTTTTTTTACATAAAATAGTAACTACGAAGAAAAACAAGGTTATTATATAAAAAGTGTATTTGTGTTCGCATTTTTATTTGAACATGCATAAAGTATACATGAAAGAGTCACGGTTATTAGGCATCTAGTTCACGGAAACGGATTGTTACATGATTTCTTGATTCATATCTATATGTAATATCTACACTCCAGTATTTTTACAAACTTTAATATCTAATAATTTCATTTATAAGGAACAATTATCGCACATTTAAGTGGCAGAACAAATTATACAGTATCCAGTACACAAAGAGAGAAAAGTTTTAGAAAAACTTTAACTTTTTGATAATTATTATGTATCTATGCTCATTATGCGTCGAATGCTGTAGACTGCGACTGTAGATTCTGGATACGACTACGACTACGACTATGACCAATTACTACATTACAATGAAAAATTGAAGAGGGAGAATTTGCTAGGGACAGTAAGTATAAAGTATACAGTAGATTCTAAATTGTAGAAATATCTACTAGTGTGCAGTGTGCAGTGTACATTAGAAATCGGAGCCGAAGTCGGATCCGGAGAATACAAAGAAGTCATTAGTAAAATTCCACGGAAGAAAGTAAAAGTAAATTAAAATGCTTTCAACTTGAGTTATTTCCTCAAACGCAAAAAGCATGGCAAAGATATATTCATACTTTTACATATATATTTATAAATGCTATACTATCCACTTATATCTCATATGAGTTTTTTATGCGTGTGAAGAGTTTTTATATGCATGTAAAATGTACAGGGGAGTTTAAAACTCCTTTTGAAGCCTCCGGCTGATTCATACGTATAATGTAAAATGTATAATGAACAGCGTCATTTTAAACTACTCTATTATAAAAATTAATATGACTTTTTTTCCTCCAAAATATTTACGTAGCCTCATGAAAAATCTCCACAATTTTATAATTATTCTCTTAAAAACTCTGGCTTCTAAGAGAACTTTCTTTTTTCTTTTGTACTGTGTACTGTGTAAAGTTCAAGATTCAAGATGTTATGAAAAAAATTAGAAAAATTAGTCGGAATATATTAGAGCAAAAAATGAGTGCCTTTTTCTTCTAACATATAAAAGAGGAAAATGGAAAATGCTTTTTTGAACGAGCATAATTATGCATTAAGTATACTAAGGCCAAGTAAAAAACTATGAAAGTGGTAAAAACTAAAAACTAAATGCTAACTAGTAAACATTAAATAGTAAACAGTGAAATGTTGAAGTGTTTATACAAAAAAGAGATTTCCGCCATTCGTAAATGTTAAAGTGGCGATTACTAAAATGCTAAAAGTATTATGAATTCAGGATCCTGGATCCTGGATTTTTTTACAGGCTACTTTCTCCATTATATTTTGTACATTTTATTATATTAGCTCCATTAACATGTATCTATTTTGGATCTTTAGAAGAAAAAATAGCATTTTCTCCCAATCTACATACTACATAGATTTTTAATGTTTGGTTTGGTTTTTGCTCGTTTTCCCGTTAAAAGTAAAAGATTGCCTTGAGTCTTCAAGTCTTCAAGTCTAAAGACTTGAGAAGAACTGAGCTGAATTGAGTTGAGAAAATAGGAAAAAACACAATAAAAATACATGGTAAAAGTAAAAGTAAAAAATAAAGAAGAGGAACTTACGGAGATGTAGTTGCGTCCAGCCCCGGGGAAAGTAGTAGAATCGAGTTGAGACCATTTCTTAAGAAAATCCCGTACATAACGTTTCGTGGGGTTGACTATGCGGAACCCTGTCACATTTACTGCTCCATACTCCACTATTTGACTCTCCCAAGGCTCGTCCATCGCCTAGTCCAAAGACGGCAGTCCAAAGTCACCATTAAACGCCACATCAAACCAGAAAACCGCAACACCACCCACATCCAAGTTAAAAAGAAGCCGACCACACGCAGACCGAAAAGAAACGGAGAAAGAAAGAAAGAAAAAGAAGGAAGAGTGAGATCATTTTAATGGAAACTAGAAGCTAGAAACTGGAAACTGGACTGATATGCAAATCAAATGAGTACTTTCACATTCAGTTAAAGACACACGTACCGCCAACTATTGTCATATATTATGTACAGTGTACAGTGGGAGCCAAATGGCTTCTTTCTCCTATGATATAAGATATAAGTAATAAGTATAGATGTATAGATCTACATTCTACTGTCTACAGTCTATGTACACTGAGGCGTAGTTTATTTACTTTAGTACTCTCTTGGGCTACATTCCCTCTGTCCTCTTACTTTATACCCTCATATTAAAAGTCAAAAGGGAAATTAATCTATGCATCCACTAATACCAAAACCCATAACCCTTTAACCCACAACCAACAGCTTACAACATGGACAGCAGCACTATTATTATTATTATTATTATTATTATGGATTCTGGTAGAAACTAAAAAAGTAAAAAAAATTACTAGAATCTCTAATAAAATGTGTAATTTTAGCTTAGCTCATGATAAAAACTAAAAATATCTTTAGTCTGAATTCTAAAGGCTCAAAAAATTAAAAGATGTTCAAGTTTTCCTATTTTTAGTTTAAGTTGTGACTAATTTACATTTTAAATCTTTCTTATTAATACATATTAGAAAAAAGTCTATTAATGGTAAATATTATACATAATAAAATTGAAAATGTGGGAAAAGGTGGAGGCTTACGAGTCCTGAGATGAGGTAGTGATAGGTTCGACGACCCATGTGAACGTCCTGAACATGTTTGATGATTACATCTTGTGCGAGGGCAGCCGGGCAGTCCAGCACCACGTATTTCTTACTGAACCTGTAACATTGAACATTGAAAAAGAAATACAATGTGAAAAATTAATGCCTGTAATCTTCATCGTCATTGTCATTGTCATTATAATAGTAGAGCTTATACAAAAAATGTATAGTGTACAAAGTACTAATAAAAATGGGAGTAATCAACAATAGCACTAGTATTGTGTATTGTATTGTGTATTATGTATTATGAGTACTATTAAAGTATAAAGTATACAGAGAAAGTGAGTGAAAGTGTGGAGATTAGACATGTATTATATATTATTAGCACATTGTCCCCATATTTATAGGTAATTCAGTGAATGACAGGCAGCCGGACCCTCGTTGAAAAAAGCTTTCTGTATTGTGTATTATGGTCATGACAATGACAATAACAATGATCATGAGGCACATCATAATTCATCATGATGAGGACGATTGGCCTTGACTATTGAGCCTTTTCCCGTTCCTTAGTTTTTTCCTCCACTTCCCTTCTTTCTCAAAGTCACAAGGCACAAGGCAAATGTGTGACCACTATTCTTCTTACAGTGCACAGACCTCTTCCACACCAGACCAGACCAGACCAGACCACTCGACTCCTCATCACATTACATTACATTACATCAAAGCACATCACCTACAGTCTCGAGTCTCCAGTCTCCAGTCTCAAGTTGTCAGTCTACTGTACAAAATACAGTGGAAAGTGCAGTAGACTTATCCAAGATGTCACCGAGGCTTTATTACATCCCATCACATGTTATGATACCAAATAACTTGACCGCCTCACATGTGTGCTCAACAGGAACAACACTTGAGAATTTGAGAGCTTGAGAGCTTGAGAAAATGGAGAAGAAAAGGAGGAAACATTTTCTCCCCATCTAACAATTTCTCCTACTTTTCCTCAACCTCTTTGTCATTCTCCCCCTTGAAGCCTGAAGCCTGGAGCTTGAAGCGGAATGACGAAGATTTACCGAGACAGAAATAATTGAATACGACTCACATCTGTTTTTTTACGGGGCACAAAACCTGTCTGTCCACAGTCCACAGTCTACAGTCTACACTCCGCACAACTCTAAATCTAAATCTAAATCCAACTCCGATTCCGATTCCGATGATATCTATTCCAACTTTGTCCAAAGTCCTCCTAATAACAAAACATTGAGCATTGAGCTCACATGTATGTTTAATGTATCTACTTCACTGTCGACTGTCGACCAGGAAGGACTATTGACTCCACTTTCTATATTCCAGATACTTTTGTGCACCCAGCATGCATTTCCGCCTGTCAAAAATAAATCCCAACTGCAACCTAAATCCCGGGATATTCCTATGGCCAATATCCATGTCCATCTGTATCTGTATTTCTGTATTTATAGAGCAAGAAAATAGGGGAACTTTATTTCATTCCAGTCCTCTTCAACTAAAAACAACATTCCAGCTCTCTCCCATTCCGCTCAAGTCAAAATCAAATCCAGAGGATCAACAATCAACAATCAAGAAGAGACAAATCAAAATCAAAATCTCTCTTACAACCTTATAATCAAAATCACAACCGCAATCATGCGACTCATTCTGAATCAGACATATCTGAAAAAAAGTAAAAGTAAAACTAACTCAATCATTAATCAAAATTTGGAAAGTTGTAACAATTGCAAAAGCCCTGCGGTCATAAAGATTAATAATTGAAATATTAATTGAATACTTTTCTATCGATAAATATCTATAGGAAAATCCCAATGCTGGACACTGGACACTGGACACTGGACAATCGGTAGTCTGCGTAGTGAAAAGTGAAATAAAATGGTTGGTCTATTGTCTATTTGTAGGATAAATTTATATATAAAGCTGGAAATGAAAATTTAATGAGTGGCCATTTTCGAATTTTCCTCAAGCATTCCGAATGCTGAGCGTTGAGCTTTGAACAAGATGAAAACAGTAAAAGTAAAAGTGGAGGCGGAGGCGGAAGCGGAGGTTGGAAAATAAATGTGGTAAAGTTATTGGTTATTAATATTATGATATCATTGGCCTTTGCTCTTCCTCAAATCCAGCATCAAGTATCAAGTATTATGTATTATGCACATACATAATGTAAACTGTATAATATACATTCATTCATATCTACAAACTACCGTGTAGAATCTGAAATGTATAGTACAGTTGTTGACTCAGCTGCTTTACCATTTCCAGCCTCCATATTCTTCCCATGCTCATCCAAACCAATCCAAACCAAACACAACCAAAACATTGTCAGATTCCTCGGCTGTAGTGATCATAATATGCACACTGCACACTGAAAGCTAGAACAGCTCCATATTCAATATTGAGTTTTATGCAATGGCCACTATAAAACAGACAAGGCACAAGGCAGAGCAAAATGAAGATACATATTCAATAAAGAGCAGGCCTTTTTATCCTCAAGCTGATGAGAATTGAAGCTACGGCTCTGGCTACTTGTTTAACTCTGTCAATGGTTCCTTTTTCATCTGGCCCTGCAAGTGAAAGTGAAACTGAAACTGGTAGTAAAATCCATACTCCATATTCCATACTACATACAGCCAACACCATCAAAATCCAGATATCAGATACCACATTCATTTGAGTTTTGAGTACTGAGCATTCTATAGAGATACTTTTCCATCTTTTACTTCTTATATCTATAATATCTATTATACTGTAATACAGCAAGTTTGTCGATTAAGTTGAAGAGAATGAATGAATGAATGAGTGAGTGAGTGAACTACAGACTACAGATAGAACAGAGAGTAGTGTAATGGACTAAATGGAGTAGAGAGAAATGTTCATGTAGTTCCTGCTCTTTGTCTCTGTAGTGGTGGTAGTAGTTGGGAGAGTAACCCGATAGCATTTAATTAGACAAATGATGGTGGTGGAGAAAGCAGGCAGGAAGTTCCGGCTCATAGAAGAAGAAAACGATGAACCTTCCACTACCACAGCCACTGCTACGACTCTTTCACTCCCGCTCTTGAAGAATCAGATGAAATGAGATGAGAGGCCCAGAACCAGGACCAGTTTTAGTTTCTGTTTCAGTAGCAAAAGCAAAAGTAAGAACAAGAACAAGAATAAGAAAGAGGAGCAAAAGCTGTAGAATTGGAATTGGAATTGGAACTGAGACTGAAAACTGAAAACTCAAGAATCCAGACTAAAGGATGGAAAATGGAAAGGCACGTAGGAAAATGTTTTGACTTGGCATTTTCTCTGTGTCTATTTCCTAACTGGATTTTCGGGTTGAAAGCTTCAAGCTTCAAGAATTCAAGAATTCAAGAATTTCAGTGTTCAAGTGTATTATTTCTTGTACAATGTAGAATGTACAATGTACAACGGACAATGAGAATGTAGAATGTAGAATGTAGAACAGGGAAAGTGGAAAGTACAAAGGAGGTTCTCTTTCCTGTGCTCTGCTCGGCAGTGCTGTGAAAGTAGAAGGCCCACTGAGGACCACTGACTTCATGAAGCTGAACATTGCACATGTAGACTGTAGAGCGGGAGAAAGAGACAGGCTGAACAAGAAAAAACATTATGATAACCAGTGTTCATTGCAAATGGTACTCGGTTAATTGAGTCCCTCGTTGGCGTTGGCTTTTACTCTGGCTCTGACTCTGACTCTGACTTCGCATCACAATGTTGGCTTTGGCGTTGGTTTTGACTTTGTCTTGCTTCCGTTTTTGGCTACTCAATTCACAGGCACACACAGACACACACTTTTGAACAAGATCCATCTACAGTCTACAGTCTATAGTCTTTTGTTTGTGCTTTTAGTACGTGTACATTGTACATTGTACATTGTAGATCTTCTGGTGAAATTGAGGAGAAATGAACACGTAGTCCTAGTTTAGTTTACTTTAGTTTCCAGTCTCACGCACGCACTTTCTACTCATACGCAGAGTATGGAGTATGCATGTGTGGAGTATATTCGTGCATGTGAGGCGTGGGAGCTGAGAAAAAGACATTTTACTTTGTTGAATTCGGAATCTTGAGTCTCCAGTCTCCAGCCTTCAAGTGCCGTTGGTTATACGTTATACAGGGAGAAACCGTGAGAGTCACATCAGCAGGATGCGAATCCAGATTGTTCCCACTCAGGCCACACTCAACTCAACTCTAGAAAATTCATGTAGTAAATAATAGGAACAATACAGAAGACAAGAGACAGGAGACAGAAGACAACCTTCCCTACAGCAAACTTGATTTCCAGGAAAATTCAAAGATTCAATGACGTTGGTCTAGCCACAGCCTCTGGACTGTGCATTTGAAAATGAATTCAGTACTTGTATCTTCAATCTTCAACTATATTTCTACTTGGGACAGAATTACAAGTTACAAAAAGATATCCATTTCTATATTGAAACTTGTCATCAAATTCTCATACTCATAGTCAGATTCAGACTTGAAGCAGAAGAAGCTTTAACTTTTGTTTTCCACTCACGATCAAATTGTTTAATGTAATTTCAAGTAGTAAATACACATATTTCTGTTCTAAAAACTACCAGAGACTTGAGGTTGGGGTTTCAATCTTTAAGCTTGTGTATTTTGTATTCAATCCCATCTTAACTCATCACTTAGGAATATGATTAATAAATACCATTACGACAACTAGAATATGTTGCTTTGGATTTCTACCTCTACATAATATTTCACATTTTCAATTTCCTATGTCTATCTCATAAACTACATGTACTGTTTATTCATCATGTACATTTTACATGGATTTTGCATTCTGTCCATGTACCAAATCCAAATTTATGCTCAGTATCAGTGCTTATTGTTTAGTCACATTTACTTGTGACTTTTGAAACATCGTACAGCTTTAGCTAAACAAGTATTTTCAATTTCAACCTGAACCTAGCTACAAACTACAATATTTCTCTTCCCTTGACGATCTAGTGATGACTTGAGGACTTTCAATGAGAATTTTTTGTCTCCAAGGTATTTTTCTACTACTGCTCTTTATGGTTTGGTTTTCCCAGTTTCCAGGTTTACTTTATTTTATTTTACTTAACTTTTTAAAGAGATGGCAGATGACAGACAAAAGATGAGAAAAATAACAGAGGAATCAAATTGTATCAAATGGTAGAAAAGAATGAGAATGATAAAAGATTGCAAAAAAAAGAAGGCTTATAAATGAAAAAGAATGAAGAGATTCACTATTCAGTATTCAATTTTCAGTCTGTCTGTGTGTGGTATCATGTTTCATTTATGCGTAGACATCTTCCTATAAATAAATAAATAAATTTGTTGTTAAAGGATGAGAAAAGCAAAAAGAAGTAATACACATATCACATATGTATGTATTCTTAACGCATTCTGCATGTTTATATTGTAAATGTACGCGAGGCACTAGGAAATCTAAATCCAAATTCACGTCAAAGTCCCAATATGACCAAGAACATGAGCATGAACATGAGTTTCAGTTTGAGTTGTAGCTTCTCGTCAGATAGTTTTCAGCCTTTGCTCTTTTTGCTTCCATCTTTGCTTTCAACCTTCTCCATTCTAGATTCTAGATTCTAGATTCTAAATACATCAAACGTGATCGTAAAGAAAAGAATGGAGCAGCGGCAAAGACAGAGACAGAAAAAGAGGCTGGGAGAAGAGTGCGTTTTGATGTTGTTGCCCGCGGGAAGCTCCCTCGCTCACTCTCTTACTCCTTTACTCTTTCTACAGTCAGAACCAAAGGCAGAGCCAGAGCCAGCTCAACTCATCCCAACAATAACTTGACATCTCTCTTCCTGAATGAATTCTCTTCCATTTTCCTTTTCCACCATCCACAAAGTTACACAGGACAATAGAAAAAGTCTATGGCATAGCATAACATAACATAAGATGGAGAATATCATAGAAATTGAATGCCACTGGTACGGCCAATTCCAACTGTACATTCTACAGTGGAAAATGAGCTTGGCTCAATTTTCCCTTTTATTCTCTAAAGTTGTCTCGAGTCTCGAGTTGAGTTGAGACAGTCTATCTGAATCTTCAATAAAACTGATATATCTTCCATATTCCAAATTCCATCTAAAATCTAAAATCTACTGTCTACGATATTTGTACCCTGTGTACACTATATAATTTTATTTTAGATACACAAGTATTTTTTGTACCTTTCACCATCTAAACAAAATGAAGTATGAAACTCTGTACTCTGTACAATTCACAACACACTTTGTTTTTGTATTGGGACTTCTGATACGAGTAAAAAGAACAAAAAAGAAACGAGGAGCAAAAAAGCATCTCATCTTTTCTATTATGCTCCACATTCCTCCTCAACTCCTCAACTCCTCAACTCTTCAATATCTTCACATATGGAATATGAGAAACAGACTAAATAGAAAATATATAGAAAACAAAACAAAGAGCAAAAGAGGAATAAGGAGAAAAATAAATATGACAGCAAATTCACTATGTGTTATGTGTGTAAACTGATAATGTACCAGTTTCCTTATGAAAAAACGAGGAAACGGAAGAGAAAAATAAGTGCGTGTGTGTGCAAAAAGTACAGTACAAAAACAGTACAGAACAGCCGGTACAAAGTACAAAATGAAGCAAAATGTACAATATAAAAAATACTATGTATAATACAGAATAGAATATACTTCTATGAATGCATACAGTAAATAGGAGTCACACGTCATACTAATAACAATAAAAAAAGCTTTAGTCTCAGAGTTCTTCACAGAGTCAGAGAGTCACAGAGAAATAAGTGTGTGTGAATGCGTGGCGTCATGTTATGTTTGGTTATGTTGAGACTTGTGACTTGCAGCTTGCAGCTTCCAGCTTTACTCTTTATTCCTCATTGTTTTTTATATCAATAAAGTTCCAGGCGGACCGCATTATCATTTCCATTCTCCTTTCCCCATTTTCCACTTTCCTCTCTTCTCTCTACTCTTTTCTCTTCTTTTTTCTCTCAGTTTTTCCATTACCAATTCCCTTTTCACTTTAGAAAAAATCCCATCATTTTTTTGAATTTGATTTGTCTCCTACAATGTGTACATATGCGCTTTTCTCTTTTCATCTTCCTGTGCCTTGTGCCTTGTAAACTACTCATTGTTCATAGTTCATAGTTTGTGAAATTTCATCTCTTTCCAACTCTAACATTGCTCTAGCATTTGCCATTCACACACACACACACTCATTGTCACCATACTTTTCCATTCCGTCACATAACCATGTTTAATGTACAACAGTAGAACAGAGAAAAGAACAAGAACAAGAACAAGAGGAGCAGCCTGCCACTCTGCATGTACAATGTACATTGTACATTGTACATGAAATTTAAATTTATCTTTTATCAGGAGCAGGCAGGAGCGGCTCCCATGTTGTCGATACACAATGTCATTGTCCTTGTACTTGTATAGATATAGATAGAACTAATAAATTCGGATGAGGGTGTCCTCGATCACGACTCGCTGCCCTGCATACCGTATTCTACATTCTGCATTCTACTTTGTGTTCTATTCTATTGACTCATGATTACCAACACCAACACACTGCCACGACTGCCTTTACTTCTATAAAGCTAGTGCATACTTTAGCTTTGGTTTAGCTTAGTTAGGGAGAGTTTCCCTGTTTGAATCCGATATGTGGTATTTATCCATGAAAACCATTCTAATCCACGACCGAAATAAAGACAGAGAAAGAGAGAGAGAGAACCGGATATTATGTACACACTCGTGCATGGATTGGACTTTGGACTGGATTGGCTTGGATTGAAGGAGAGTGGGAGTGAGATAAATGATGCTGTTGTTGTGGTAGTTGTTGTTCTCCATTCTCGAATATTCTATATATTATCAGCATTCAAGCGTCTGTTTTTGTTTGTACTTGTACGTTGTTCTTGTACGTTGTATATTTTACATGTCATTCTGTTCATGTCTATTATATTATATATTATATTATATTGAGCAGTGAATGTAATTCCTAATAAAGTGTCCAGCACTGCGAACGGAGAATGACTACATGACTTTATAATACAATATTATTTATTATTTATGTACTAGTAATAGTCATAATAATAGTAGTAGTAATAATAAGCAAACTTGGTGTAGAAAAACTTTTTAGGAGTAGGAATACAAAGGCAAATACCAGTAGAAACAATACAATACAATACAGTACAATTCACGCATGTTGATATTTACACGTAATATGGATCACGGATCAGAGTGTGTACAAAGTATAAAGTATGTAGGCTCAAGTATTGACTAAAGTATAATAATATTATACAGGGTAGAATGTAGGATGTAGAATGTGCATTGAAAAGTGAAAAGGATCATGGACATTCCCTTTGCCTTTGCTTTTGCCATTGTCATTAGATTGGCAACTTTCCCCACATCATAATCCCATACTCCAGTAAGACTCTTAATCTTCTCGCTTCACTCACGTACACACTCCACACTCCAAATTCTACACTCTACACACTACACACACTCATGTACAAAGAGCACACGCGCCTTCTCTTTACTCTTTACTAATGTTTTCCGATTCTCCTCTCAGTTATGTCTCTAGTCGCTACTTGATATTTGATGTTTGCTGTTTGACTGGGTGAAAATCCTCTCTCAAGTATCAAACATACTCACATAGAATACACAGGAACAATAGTACTCTAGAATACTCTAGCACAGCACAACCAGAGAAATCCACGGGTCAACACACTTGACTCTAATCTAAACCAAAGCAACGCCTAAATCTAAATCTAAAGCCATTCACTCATACTACAGTCACAGCAAAAGTCAGAATCAAAACCAGAACCAGAACCAAAACCAAGCAGCGCTCGCCGTCAACGACCATCTCTTTTCTCTTTCCCATGTCAGCTCACTTACGATTTACAATTGAAACCAGAACGTTGCAATCGCAGAGGGAGGAAATAATTCAAACTTGAATTCCAACTCCAATTCGAGTTGAGAGTTGAAATCACCTTGAGATTCAAAAGTCAAAAGTAACTGGAAACTCTACACTCAAAACTAAAACTAAAATCGTATACAGAGAAAGAAGACCACCAAAGTACACAGAGGACACAGATGAGATGTAATGAAATGTGATGCAAGTACTCGGTGCTCGGTGCTCAATGCTCAAGAGTCAATTCTCCTCCTTTGTGTAACTTGCCGCCTTTTAACCATCCACAAACACATGAGCTCAATCCGAATCCGAATCCTTTCACTTCACACCATCTCCACTTCCATGTAAAAGTATTGAGTATGCACAAGGTACACAACCTCTCAATAGTCAATAGTCACACGCACACCTACAGTTGTACAAATACAAATACAAACAGAAGCACCAGAGTTGAATTCCGATTGGATTCACCTTTTTCTATCCATTCTTTATTCTTCTACTCTCGTCTGTTTTATCTGGGAGCAGAGATATTTGCCATTTGATTTTGTTCAGTAAGTGCAGTGGGTGCAAAGCACAAGGTGGAAAGTGCAAACAAAGGGATAGACAGACAGATGGCGGAAAGCGGAAAGGATGAGAATCAAATGGAGAATAAACAGGAAAATCTCAAATCCAATCCAAATTTACGACTGCCGAATGCCGACTGTCGAATGGTGACACACAAATACGCGCTCACACATGTGTTTTTAGTATTTAGATACTTGATCTTTTATTTGGACTGTATGCAGTAGATGTAGATTGTAGATTGTAGGGACTTGTTTGTTTCATGTCTTCTCTACTTTTTACTTTCCTCGTTCTACTTTCAGTGGTGATCATGCGTCCATTCAAAACTGGTCAACATCAACGTCAGCATCAAAATCAAAGTTAGATTAGTTTCGAATCCGAGTAAAATAAGTACTTTTTTGAAAACTGGAACTTTGCTTGTTAAAATCTAAGCTTGATTTAAAACTGCATGTACCATAAAAAGTAAACAACTTTGTTTCTGTTTCTCTAGCTTTTTTCACTGGACGTGGAACTAAAATGCCATTTATATCATAATAAAAAATCGTAGAAATGTAGGTACGTTGACCTTTAACTTTGACTTTGACTTTCACCGTGGCAAATTTGAATCTTGACATGTCCATCTTTTTTTGCTTGGTTTTTTATATATGTAGGTGAATAAGTTTGTGGGTAAACAGTAAACATGTGTTGTTATTATTACATAAATTTGAGGGGCTTCAGTAAACAGCTTTGTTTTCTTTTGGTGTTTGGCATTTTGTATTTGGAACTCGAGCAGTTGGGAACGGAATAATTATTGCTGCATGTACAATTTATATGTATTATGCATGAATCTAAACTCTAGGTTCTTGGCATATCAGTTTCAAGTAAAAGTATTTTTGTTTTATTCAAGCACCTCTGCACACTCTTCAAATTTTTCTACTCACCTGTAAAATTTGGCCAACTCTAAAGACGCAAAAGACTCGAGACTCGAGAGAATAATCGAATGGAAATTGGAAATGGAATTTTTCTAGTCAGAATCTAGAATCCTGATTCTGATTTTGATTTGGAAATCAGAGATACCTTGAGTCTCGAGTCTTGAGAAAAAGGAGTAAAAGCTGCTGTTTCACTCTTTTCCTCCTCCCGTATGTTTTCTTGTAATAATTCTTCCTTACTGGTTGAAAGAAATGAAATATGGAATATGGAATACGGAATACAAAATGAAGAATGAAGAATGTAGAATGTAGATTGTAGATGTAGAAAAAGTTGAAAAATATTATTCTTTCCCTTGAATCAAAAGTACAGCCAAACTCCTACAATTTTCCCCACAGTTTGGACCCGGGTAATAAATTCTGAATTTTCTGAATAAATCAAAAGAAAGCTTCATCATATCATGATGATACTACATTCGTTTATGCTTTACTACATATATGACATGTTGAATAAATTGGCGTTTATCCTATCCAAATTTAACCCTATAAAAGAGATGACATCTTTAAATTTTTTGGATTTAACACCAATCTAAAATCCACAATCCACAAGTTGCGAATTCAAAAAAGATTATCTTACTCTTATTATTTTTACCTTACCTACCTTTCTGCCTTAAGACATTAATCTAAAATATTACGAGTTACGAGTGTTGGATTTGAATTATTATATTATTATATTATCCCTGGATAATTTTTTGACATTTAAAATTGATCAGGAAAAAAATGAGGATGACAAATGACAAATTGGGAACTAATCGCATCATATTATTTGAGAGTGGAAATGAGAATAAGAAGAGATTTAATGCTATAGAAATCTATAATTTATGAAATCATTTAAATCAGTCGGGTGGTCGCTCCACCGTCCACGTCCACGTTCACGTCTTGTTCATGCTTGGCTAAGAGCCTTGAGCTTTAAATCTATCGATTGTACCTTTAGAGTCTTGAGTCTTGAGTTTCAAGCTTTGAGATTTGAGAATGCCGGCAGTTGGTTCAGAATTTACGGGTTGAGATAGCCTTGGGCTCTGTACTCTGTAGCCTTTCTACTTGATACTTGATACTAAAAGTATCTATACTCCAGTTCAAGAGACGAGAAAGAATAATCGCACATTGCACGTCCTCATATCCGGCTTTTGAAAAAGTGTGTAGAAGAAGCAGAGAAAAAATAAGAAAAGGAGGATGATGATGAGGGCGATGGAGGAAGCAAGGTTGTGGTTTACCTCATCCGGTATTAAGCATTGAGCATCTAGCACCCTAGAATCAAGAATCTACAGCCAAAATCGGTTCGTCCTGCTCTTTTTTCCAGCCTCTCCTATTTGTAAAAAAGCAAGTGCATGTGAGCATTTACTATTGAGTATTGAGTATTGAGTGTAGAGGATTGCTCCGAGCATCAACTGTTAAGAGTTGAGAGTAAGAAAAGGAGGGAGTAGGGAAAAAAGATTCGATAAATTGTTCTTGTTCGATGGGATTGGAATCAAATGGTTTTTGCCTATGCCCCAACGTTCAACGTTCAACGTTCAGTGTTCAGTTTGTCTCTTCTTTTTCTCTTTTTCTTTAGTCTGGTTTTGGTCTGTCTATTGAAAGGAGGAATGTGTCGCTTTTAATATTGTGGCTTTTACTTTTATTGAAAAGAGCTTCTACAAATCCTGGCTGGCAACTTGACCCAAATTTAGAATAGATCTGAGGAGAGGAGACAAGTCAGGATTTATGTTACCAGTCCAACCATTACTTTACTACACACGAAACACTACAAACCCACCAAACCAAACCGAACCCAACCAAAGCCAAACCATTACACATTACACATTACATATTACATAACATGCCAAGCACCCATCCATTCCATTCCATTTCAGTGTGTGTAACATGTATAATGTATAATGTACAGAAATGCAGGGAAATTCCTCTAGTACAGATTTTTTCATCTTGTCTATTTTTTACCACGCACATCCCACATCCACAACATACTTCAGTCTGTCTTCCTCTTCCTCTTGTTCAAGACTCAAGACTCAAGACTCGAGTCTCCAACATTTGAAAGAAAGGGGAAAGGGAAAGGAATTTTCTGCCAACTGCCAACTGCCAACTGCCATCACGGAGGACGAAGAATCCAGAATCTAGAATCTAGAATGTAGAATCACGAATGTAGAATCTAGAATGTGGAAGAAATCATGTCCATCCGCAAAAGTATGTTTCCTTGTCAGCCTGGAGCCCGGAGGAAGTTGAACTTAAATTTGAAAAAGGAGCAGCATTTTCTTGTTTTATTCACATTCACAACATTCCACATTCAACACTCATCCTCAATCCTCCATTTCCCTTTCACAACATCACTTTCACTCAGTCCCCCAACTTTCACCATGAACCATTCACCATTTTATTCGCAGCATTTTATGCAAAGGCTGGAGGCTTGTATTTTCCCCATGTACATTGTACAGCTGACTGTCACTATCACTATCATCAGCTGTATATTAATATTAGATACATTTGTGGTTGTCTTATTCCTGTCCTCTTCCTTTTTGCTGTGAGGAGAAAGTGACAGAACAGAGAAGAAGAGAAGAAAAGAAGAAAGAAAAGATATCGGCACTCGGTACTTTTCTATTCCTATCTCTTGGATCTTTAATCTAGATCTTGGATCTTTTTTAAGATATCTTTTGTACATTTTGCAACTTTGTATGAGAGTCGTTGTGATTTTCATAGGGTATTTTCATAGGGTGTAAAAATAACCGAGTTATAATTGGCGTATTCTTTCAAGTTTCAAGGTTCGAGAAAGGTTAAAAATATCTTACAGATAATACTTGTGTATTTGTGTATCTTTTGTAGCAAAGAAACTAGAGATTTTTCTTCTTGTTTTGTCTTTTGTTAAGATTTCTTATGTGATATGTAATGTTCTTTAATCTTTTATATAGTTAGATAAGTACCTATTTTATATTTTATAGAAATTTGTGACTTACCGATTTGTCGCTTCGATTCCACGAAGAATTTGAAGGGCCTCCGCAGCACTCCCAATTTCCTTGACCACGTCAATTCGGAGTGACTCATTTGTGAAGGACAAGTCTTGAAATATTGACTGCAGACGAAGTAAACCTACAATAACAAAAAGAAGAAAACAGGTATTTAGAACATCTGTATAAAAGGTTTCCATATTTTTATATTATTATTAAATACACGGTGTACACATGAAATTCACGTTAAAATATGCCATATGAAATATAATACACATCTACATTTGTGTATGTTTTATATTTATAGAATCCTTTGTGCATTCTCCTTGTGGTCACTGAATTGACTTGAGTTGAGTTGGCGGAGGGTTTGGTTGTGGTTTCAATTTTGGACCAAGGACAGGAAGAGTTTAATAGGGACAAAGTGGATGGAAATAACCAGAGCAAAAGCACTTTTGCGCATGAAATGATTCGTCCTTTTCCTTTTCCTCTTCCTTTGATATGCTATATCTTCATTATACTCTATATAGAGTTATAGTATGCACGCACATTTTACCTTTTACTGTCATCTTATCTCTTATCTCCACCGTCTTTGAACTTTCTTCTTGTATTTCAATACCCTTGCGCTGAATTGAAATCTCTGCGCTCTCCACTCAGCACAGTTAAGGTATTCAGTATACATAGTAAATTGAGCATTGTGCTTTGAAATTTGAAACCGAAACCAAAAAAACAGGTATGAAAAACGAAACCAGAAGCCGGAAAAAAACCTAGGTTACGCTCAAGGTTAAAGTTGACGTTTCTGCTAAAGTTTTTTACTCTCTTCCCTGCTTGTTATGAATAATGTATAAAAATTAGATTTCAATTTTCAATCTCTTTTTCTTTTCAACTAAAAATCATGTTTAATTAATTAATTAATTATTGGAAGCTGTTATATAATTTTCAATAACAATATCAATATCCAATTCCACGAGAGAAACCTTGCAGACTAATTAAAAGACGCCAAAAAAGGACATGCATCCTCATTTTCATCTTCATCGTCCTCTTCACCTCCACCTTTAGCAGAATATTATAAGAGGAATTCAATTCTAATACCCTTGTGCATTGTGCACTTTCCTGATAAATATGTATAAAATGTACATGAAATTACTGCAATAATTAGAATGGGGAAATGATCCCACTCTGTAATTCCCATTCAAACTAGTACATTGATAGTAAAATAGTAAAGATGTATAATAAACAAGAGGCGGAATTGCCTATTGCCTATCTTAAGTTCCAGATTCCAGATCCAGTTGCCCATCATTTCGTCCTGTTTTAGGGATGATGAAGAAAACAATACAGTCTGGTGGTTTCATCTGGAGTGTGGAAAATAGAACACAGAATACGACGAGCACGTGGATGAGCGAATAACAAATAGTGAATAGCGAATAGTGAATAGGGGTTCTCTATACTTTCTGTTGTCTGTTGTCTGCTTCTGTTGTGCATGGGAGAAACTTCTCGTTAATATGACTTGAACTTCCTAATCACTCTACGCAGTCTTGGGCTTAGTTGGATTGAGTTGAGCTGGATATTGGATGTTGGATGGATTTAGAATCCTGGAGGAGATTCAAAAAGCCTGTTCAGTCTTCAGTGTTCATTGTAAATTGTACAGCGCATCCACATTCTATATTCTATATTCTATGCTTTCTCTTTATCCTCAATCCTCATTCATTGCCAATCATAATTTCAGCTTAAAGGCTCCTTCATACATGCACATTGTACATTGTACATGGAGCCTCCGCTTATTCCCAACCAAACAGATTAAGCAGACAGACAAACAGACATAAACATTGGAGACTCGAGACTCGAGAGCCGGAGCTTGGCGGTTCGGGGTTTCACTTTGTTACTCCTCCGTTCTCAGTCTTTCGAGGAAAAAGAGATACGGAACAGAGTAGAGCAGAGGATCTTTTATCCCACTGTAAATACTCTGTCAAGTTACATTCAATATTGAATATAACTAGTAACTAGTAAATCTAATAATTCATGACTAAATATCTGGAGAAATACAGAGAAGTAGAATCATTTTATTGTATTGTCTTTTTCCTCTTGTACATTGTACAATATTTGAATTGTTATTCCCGAAATATCTGTATTCCTGATTTGGATGTGAAACTCATGTTTGTGATTCAATTGCATTCCAATTGTCCACCTAGTTTTTGTTACTAAAATGTTAGATGTACAGAGTAACTTGTACAAAGAAGATTTTAAAACTAGTGGACATAAATAAATGGACAAGTGACGGGAAAATTCAGAGGAAGAGTCAGGCGGAAAATTGGACGGCATTTAAAGCAAGAAGAAACTTTTTCCTACTCGGACTCGTACTCGGAGTCGTATAAACTACAAACATGGAAAAATAGAATTAAAGAAAAGAAATCGAAAGGCAAAGAAGACGCAAAAGGAGAATCAAGACATTTTTTGAAAGGAGGAGAGAGAAAAAACAAGAAAGAGCTTCCATACATTATGAGGCGGACTTTGATATTATGTTATTATAGTT
>JABASP010000170.1:0-72355 GCA_019776565.1 Sminthurinus signatus
AGTGGGATTTGGTTTGGTGAGTGCAGCTTTTCGCCTTGTACTTAATACTTACGGACAAGGGGGGATTAAATTCCCCCCTATTTTACGTCCTCGCCAACTCATTGTTGAAAGTACTCGGTTCATATAACTCATATAATAACCACACAATGACCACACAACGACCATGACCATCATTGTGATTTGTGAGCATCTATAAAATCTAAAATCTCCGCTGCAAATGTAAAGTGGCGCTGCACGTTTTATCCTTTCTACAACTCTATAATCTGTAATGTGTGTATTTTGAGTCAAAGACGATGTGCATTATTACACATGGGCCACTGTTTGAAGCTGGGCTCATTCTTGGTCATATACGGTAATCATCATGATCTGCAGGTATGCTCAAAATGTTCATCTCTATATAAATGTATAGCCTTTCCCTATTTTGTCTTTTTTATCCGACTCGTCTCGTCACTCTCTTCACCGAGCCTCCAGTTCAGTTTGCATTTGGTTTAAGATCTCCTTCCGGACTTGCCACTGGTCAATGGATCATCATTATTGCTTTTATCCGATCCCCCCTTTGGTTTACACACCGGGATTGTGTTGGACCATTTTCCATTCTTCATACAATGTAAGAGTCGTGCCCCCTGGAGCTCGTAACCATCTGTGCAGTCAAATGTGACCGTCTCCTGAATTCCATAGTAGAATTTCACTTGGGAAATGGTGCCTCCGATTGTTGTACCGGGATATGTGCAGGCAACGTGACCTGTGAAAGAAATATGGCAGAAAATAATTAGTGAACAACAGTGGTTTATGATAATTGACAACTTGGATATCAATTTATTGTTAATAGTTTTGATACAATATTCAAAGATTTCCACTTACATTTGACTGCACTGGATCTACTCCATTTTCCGGAATCTTGGCATGCTACAATCGGCTGTCCTTCCATCATGTACCCTTGATGACAGTCGAATTGAGCTAAATCTCCTGCTTTATATGGAGGGTTTCCAGAGACAAATCCATTTTCCGGAGCATGAGGTTCTGGACATTCCACTTCCCGACAAAGGGGAATTGCACTGCTCCACTCGCCATTAGACTGACAGAGAGCTTCCTGTGCCCCTTGTATCGTGTATCCTTGAGAACAGGTGAACAGTGCCTTCCCACCCACATTGGAACTGATGACGGTGATTTTGGGCGGTGCGGTTTCATTCTTTTTCAGGGTCCCATTCTTTGTAACGGCGGTGTAAGCTAGTGGCGCCATTGCGGGGAGGAGGGAAATATCAGGGCACTCTACATTCTCACATTTGGGTAGCACCGCACTCCAGTTCCCACTGGCAAGACAAATCAACTCATGAGCTCCCACCAGGGCATTTCCGGATCGACATTTAAATGTCACTTTTGTACCCAGTTGAGTTGCAGTTGTTGAGTATATCAAATCCGGATGGTCTGGAAGAGGCTTGCAATCAACAGCTGAAAAATCAGAATCATAATAACAATCTCAATTAAAATTAAGAATAAAAAAGCACAATCATTATTATCAGTTATCAGCGAGTAGATTAGACTAGCTTTTAGCAGAATGATAAATGATAAAATGTTTTGTTTAGAGTCTACTAACTTTTGACTTGAATTTCAATTCTATTTTTATGTCTGGCCGGCGTAACACAGGTGTAGGAGCCACTGTCATCCTCTTGAGCATCCGCGATTGTTAGTCGATATTCCAATGCACTATTTCTTCCTTCTTCTTCTGGAGCCCAACCCTCTGCATAAACCTGTGTACATATTTTATTCATATTATTGTCATCAAATGGTCACATGTAAAATACTTATGTAGAGCACACTTTACTGATGCCAAACACTAAATACTAAATACCAAAAACATATCTTTCAGCATCCGTTCTTTTAGCTTTTACTTACTCGTTTTAATACTGAAAGTGCATCAGGGTTGTCTTTATTGGCTTCTTCCAATTTCTCCTCCCGCTCTCTAAAACATCAAGAACCAAGTATCAAGAATCAAGAATCAAGAATCAGGAAGCCAAGTCAAAATCAAAGTCACAATAAAAATAAATTGCTTTTCATTTTATACATTTTCCACAATATTATTTTTCTGTATTTTACTGGAGAGGAACTAAAAATATATTTAGTCATAAAAATATTTATATTTATATTTAGGAAGGAGAAACCATATGATTTTTGACTGTACAGAAACATTTTAAAAGAAAAAATCTATCTGGATTTTACAGCATAGGTATTTACAACTTGCATACATATTACGTAAACACTTTTAATAGTACGCAGAAGGAGAATATAAAAATTTGGGAAAAGTCATAAAATTGACAATAAAATTCCTCTATAAAGACGTAAATAGGTCGGAAACTCTAGAATAAGCTATAATATTATTATATATAATATTTTTACATTTTACATTACACGCTCTTGTACACTATAGTACGATACACTTGAGCAAACACAAAACATGAGCTCAAAGACCAGTATATGGAAAAAATGGGGAAAATGTAGAAATTTTTGTAATTCGTATTCTTTTTGTCCTTACTTTTGTGAATTGGATATTTCCCATCGTGGAGTTCCAAATCTTTTTCAACAAAAAATATTATTATTATTATTAAATGTTTTTTTTAGATATACGATATAATAATTTAGTTGTACATCTTTAAATTAATAACTAGTAATTTGAAGTATACTGAAATTGGCATACTTGCGAATCCAAAGACATTCCATGTGCAGTGTGGAGCCCGTGTAGACAACAAGTTTGCCTATTATTTCATATAGTTAGGAAAAACATAATATTAGTATTTAGTATAGCTTTTTAAATTTATTATTTATTATTAGTGCTGAAAGTTGAAATTGCCTAGTAATTACGAATTAATAAATCTATAGTCTAAAATTGAGAAAATCATTATATTCTTATTCCTTATACCGTCATTGCTTTGCACAATAGACCCATTGTGATATCGGAAGAGAATGGTTGGCGGTTTGTCCACTAAAAAATGAAAATGTAGGAAATTCATGACTCAAAACAAAAATCCTCTTTAAAAATCCAAAAGGGGTGAAAATACACACATTATTTAATAAGGAAGAATGAGGAAAAGGGAAAGAGAGCAGATAAAGAGTACACCAACTCGTGTGATAAAATTCGAGCTTTAATATTTAGTCATAAAATTACTACTTATTACCTCCATTTTTGTATTATGATTATTTTTATGGGCAACAGTCAACTGTACAGTTTTTATATTTGGTATTTCTCCAGTATAAAATTATGTGTGGAGTGTAAAAACAAAACTTTAAATGGAAATATGATTATGAATATGACAGAACCATCTTATGACAGTCATATAATCTGTATTCATCACTGAACTATTATTTTGTACATAAAGTTTAGATTCTAGAGTCTAGATTCTAAATGTGAAATCTTGCTTTCTCTTTGCCAGTTTACCATTCACCATTTGCCATTTACAGTGTTTACACGGTCTGGAGTCTGCAGTCCTTAAACTCGTAGTGAAAAGTAAGTGGAGACTTGAGTCTCTTGAAGAGTTTTATGGTCATCATAGTTTTTTGTGAGGCGTGATTTTTGGCTCGTTTTAATGCAGACCTTGAATATTTCATCTACTTTTTCCAGCTGATATGTGTAACATTTACCATGTACATTATGTACAATGTACACTCTATATTCTACATATACTGCCTACTGTATTTTATTCTCTATACTTAGTGGATAATCAAGGAGCTATAACTTTTTGTTATAGCTTCTTTTCGGCATTGGCTTTGGCTTTGGCTTGACAGCAGAGAGAGAGACAGAGAAAGTGGAGTGTTCATAGTTCTTGTATGGTCGCAAGTCTGTGTAGAAAGTAGAAATGTAAGTACACAGAAGTTTGTGGAAATGAGAGAAATTCCACACAGAATTAGGTGACAGTTTGGCTGGCTGCCGGGTTTTTCCATGTCCTCTGTCCTCTGTCTACTTTCTACAATCTACATATTTTTTACATGTGTGGAGACCACAGTCAGTTCAGTTCAGTCGCAGGAGGTCTGGATTCTACATTTATTAGAACAGCGTAAAGGCTGTTCTGAATTTGGTTTCTGGATTCTAGATTCTACATTCCAGATTCTGATATTGTGAGAGGATCAGAGAGAAATACATTTCTAATATGCAGAATGTGGAAGGGAAAAAAGGGAAAGGGTCGAAGAAATTACAAGGAGCATACCATTTCATCCCAAATCTCAGAGGATAGATGGATAGATAGATGGATCGAAAGGTATATAAAAGGATGAGCATTCAATGTGTAGTATAAACTGAAAACTTTATAACATATAACACGTTGAAGATAGCTTACGAGCATAGTCATGTAACTGGGAATTCCCGATACATTTTGGAGATCTGGAGAAAAAAATCACAAAGAATACATTGTCAAACATTTTGTAACTGAATGTCATGTTTTTAACCATATAAAATATAACACCAATGGACAAAAGATGGTAAATGTTTTAATTTTCTTTTCTCTCTTACCTTCCGATCCAAAGTCCACTCACACATTTCCTCCGCACATTTCCACTCAGTTGATATTTTCCAATGTCCACACAGCGAGAGATCTAAAAATTTATAATTAGAGATTAGAATCATATTCTTGTTTCATGCATTATATTATGCAAGATGCACAATTAACAATGAAATCACAATAAAAAAATACTGATTATTATTCTATATTCTTTGTTACATTTGCGTTTTGAATTTGGTAAAAAAAATCAAAGGAAAAGTGCCAAAAAGTATCTACATAAAATGTAGAATCTGCATTTAGAACATAGAAAACGGTTGGGGGCTTTTCTGAGAGCTTTTCTGTTGCATAAAGCAATACTTTCACTTGCATTGAAAACTAGAGCAACTAAAGACATCTTTTATCTTCTACATAAATTGTCTTTTTCTTATGTATTATAACTAATGTCTTTTCATCTTTCATGCACAAGTAGATTTTATTGCTATCTCATTTCAAGAAAAAAATGAACTCAAGGACAAAAATAATGTTGTCTAGGTCAGAGTCGTAAAAGACCATAAAAATGTGAAAACGGCGTTTGAAGTATATGAATTGAGATTTATAGTGTTTAAGCACGTATTTTTTCTTCTTAAAATGCTAGATAAGAAATAAGAAGTAGACGAACCAGCACAGATGTAGTGGGGAAGTCAATCGAATCCTTGCTCAACTGTTGGTCATTGTAGAAAGTTGCCACTTCGTCCTCGTCTTTTTCATAAGTACAAGAGCCGTTGATCATGTTCATCTAAAAAAATTAAACAAATAAAATTAGCAACTGTCTCAATTTTCAATGCTGAAACTTAAATTTGACAAAATGCACAGTGCACATGGTAGTAATAAAAAGCCCAGAAAATACTTTGAGCCTTTAAACGGGAGTCAAAAATTATTTTAGGAGTAAAACATTTGGAATTTAAAATTTGACATTTGTTATTTGATAAAGAATAAAAAAGGTAGAAGATCATAAAAGTACATAAATATGCAAAGCACATGCATGTAATTTAGAAACCTGCTGTCAAAAACTTTAATTTTTGCTCACCAAACTTGACACGCTGTCCGCTGGTAGTTCTCCTTCTGCAATATCACATAAAATATAATATATAACAAATCGCATTCATACTTTATAACAAACCTTATAATTTATAACATACAAGATTCAGATTTAGACAGAAAACAAATGAGATTGGATTCTCATCCCAAAATATCTCTTGTCAAATGTGAAACGTGGAGTGCGGAATCCTCAGCTCCAGAAAAATGAAATGAGTTTGTGAGAAGGATGGGAAAATAATTTTGTCACGTTGTGACAAAATAGATGAGACTTTTTGACGCTTGACTGTCGAATCTTGACGTGACACCTCTTACAGTTTTACATTTGACGAGTATTGAGCACCAAGCACCAAGTCTCGCAGAATCTCAAAATTGTGCACATTCAAGATTCAAGAGTCAAGACGAAGAAGCATCAACCTTTCCCATTTTAATATTGTCACTGGATGGATCCTGGATTGTTTTTTAGAGAAGGGTCGACAATCGAGGACCGAGAATCGACCGTAGACAAGGGATGAATGTAATATCGAATGGAGTCTCGATTTTTTAGGAACAAGAATACTCATCCTCAAGCCGTCACACATTACAGATTACAGATGAACGAGTCATCATTTTGACTTTTGACAGTATGGCGTCTCGCCGTGTTTGATGCATGATATAAGATGATATTATCCCATGAGCCATCACATTACATCACTTTGTTCTCCGTCCCGTCCAATTTCACATTTACCATTTCACACTCATGTCTATCATTTACTCTAGACCACACGTACAGTTTCCCGTCTCAATTCTAATTATGTTCCCCAGGAGTGTTACATGTCATTTATCAATATATCACATTATGGTGCCAATAGTAGTACACATCATCTTACAATAGATTATGGAAATGGAAATCACATACGTGCATATTCATAGGTATCCATTATCCATACGTTCATCGAATAAAATAATAATAACCAACTCACCGCACACAAGTGGTCCAGCAATTGGGATCCATTTTCCATCCTCACAGGTTGCCTTCCAACGATTCTTTGCCTTGGGCTTCACATTCCCACATCGAAACAGCACCTCGTCACCATCCGCGAAACTGGAGGGGAACACATGGAAAAAGAAAAGAAAAGGAAAATGAAAACTTTTTTAAGAAAAAAAATGAGAGGAAAATCCCGTGAAAACTACCAACTACTTACATGATGCTTTTTCTTTCTTTTATCTTTTCGCTTTCCCTTGTTTCTAGATTCCAGATTCTATAGTGTGAAAAGGATCTATCTAAAACCATATGAGTTCATTCGTGCTCAAGTCTGAAGCCTCCATTCTCACGGCTTTTGTCTTCTGTCTTCTGTCTTCTGTGTTCTAAGGTCTAAGATGTAAAATGTAGCTTTAACATCCAGAATCTAGAATCTATACTCCGGGCTCTAGACTCTAGACTCTAGAGACATGGTAATTTATTCAATGACGCCCTCCTACATGCACAATGCACATTCGAGACTCGAGTACATAAAAAAAGCATCTTTTCTTTTTTCTTTACTCTCCGAGAGTAAAAAAGTAAAGAGTTCCCGTGTTCTCTACACTTCCTCACCGTTCTTCTTCTTTTTCTTATTATTATTATCATCATTATTATTCACCCCCGTCCCACAGAGAACATCCACAGTCTAAGTACAATGACTACACGATTTCCATTACATTTGACATGAAATCTTTTCATAAAATTCCCTCTTAGAAAGTAAAAGAAAGAGGACCAAACGCCCGACTTGAGTTTTATTACATTGTCTTTAATCCTCATTCTTTTTCGTGCATGAAATGGGATTTGTATGTGTAATGTGTTATGTGTTATATGTAATCTTTGTGCTATTGAGTATGCTTTTCATTTGGTACTTAGTGACTGACGCTGATGGTTGGTGATGCTGATGTGGATCCTGATCTTCATACTGATACACTGTTGCTGCTCATTCTAAGAAGCTCATGGGTTACGAGTTACGAGCCATACCGTAGTAAAATTCTAAGTGAATACATCCTGAACATTATTATATGCAGATAACAATAACAGCGTAGATTGTAGAAGTAGATTGAAGATACTCTCACTCAAAATTGATCGAAAGAGAAAGAAAGTCGTGGGGGAAAGTTTTAGGCAGAAAATGAACCTTGATATTATTATATAGAACATTGTATGTAAAATAGTACAAGTCTAGTGTCTAACCTGTCTATTTGTGAATCCAGAGGTTTTCCTTCCAGATAGGCGAGAGCTCCCTTTTCCTTCGGCGGTCTTCCACATGATCGTTTATTGAGGGTGTACACGGAGCCACCGGGACGAGCGAGAGAAGTAGAGCCGGATGATGGTTTCCTCTTATCTTTGTTGGGATCGAACAAATGATGATCTCCGTGGTCGATCGAGCCCGAGTAATTCATACCCACGCCCACACTATCCATAAACAATAATCAACAATCAAAACAATGTCGTAACTGCGAAATTTGCAACCGCAAACTGCAGTATCATATTTCATTAGGAATACCTTGTATAATATACAATATTATATTAAAAAGTATACCTTGGGTGTAGACAAAGAGGTTTGTTCGGTTTGAAAACGCCAAGATGACACCTCGACGGACCTGGAACCCTTCATATTCATAATTCATACAATAATTACTATAATAATAATAATCAAATTACATATTACCAAGTTATATCGAAGAATTAAATGCCAGGATCAATTTTCAATCAATTTTCTCCATCTTTTTAAAAATATATATTTAATATTTCAAAATATCTTGAATCTTTAATTTCGGGAAGAAATTATAGCATGAAACTTACATTTTCTTGTAATCTCCATTACACGAATAATCCACCTATTTTTTTACAGAAAATTAATACAGACATTTAATTAATTAGTCAGATGAGCCGACTTTCTGAATTTGATTGTTTTACTTGCGTAATAAATAATAATACACATTTTACATTTGTAATTTGCATTATTTTAAGGTATTATTTTACAGGTTTGGTGTTTGTGTTTGTATTTTATGAGACAGGTGAAAAATGACTCACCTCAGTTCCATGAGTCACCATTAACCCAGGTCTAAACCCTCCTAAATATTGCCCAACATCAATCCCCGGTAGAATACACGAGGCTTTTTGTGTACATAAAGAAAAAAAACGAAAGTATTTTTATAGCTTTGAGCTGTGACAGATAGATTGTAGATTGTAGACTGTAGATTTCAGGGTTTTTCTACCACATGTTTTTGAGATTTGCCCATGAACAAGAAAAAGAGTGAATGAATGGGAGGATGCGGATTTAAAATTTAAACCTAAGACTAACGCACGCCACGAACAAAATCAACTTTAGTCAAAACCTTGAACCTTGAAAAAAAGCTATTGTACATTTTACAGTATACAGTAAAATGCAGTAAAGTGGATGGAATAGGAAATAGGAGCATATCGTATCTAGTATACATACAAAAGGATAATGGATAATGGACATTACAAAGTAGAAAGTGGAAAGTACAAAGGGATAATAGAAAAAAGCCAATAGATCTTTCTCCTCTTTACTCTTTAAGTTTTAAGTACAGGGCACACCGAAAACAGAGGATAAAAAATGCGTTCTATCCATCTTGTTTTATCCCCTGTAATTTGGATTATTGTTCTCTGATAACTGATAAAGGAAAAAAGAGAAAAAAAAGAGTTTCTAGTTTCTAAAGTCCTTTCTAATACTCTCTCATTTACTACAAACTACAAACATATAAAGCACGCTTTTCATTGTACTTGGGTGGTTACGATGCCTTTAAAAATACTATACTGGGAGTTTTTTTACCTGGCATACACTCGGGCACTTCGTCCACATCCCACTCGCCGTACCAACAGTGAAGCTGACTCTTCCCTTTCAACACATAGCCCTTGGAACATTTTATATCCAGCGTCTTTGTGTGCCGAACGGACTCGAGGAAAACCTATGGAAAAGCATAATAATTATAGTTTTTAGTCACAAGTAAACACTAAACACAGACTACACTGTTAAATCAGTCCATTTTTTCCCCATTGTTATAACAGACAACAGAAAAGACTCACCATGGCTTTACTTGCTTCGTACAGAGTGGAATGGACAAAATATGGAGTTCTACACGGCAGAGCATTACCTAAAAACGTCAAATGATGTACATATTTTGAAATTTGTCTCGAGAAAAAAAAGAAACTTTCTGTGTAAATTAAAATTCCAAATACATTTTTAAACGTGTTAATTAATCTGATTAGTGTTTTATTATTTATGATTTATGATTACATTGAGGAGCTCGAGGTTTCCACTTTCCGTTGAGACACTTGACCGTCTCATTCGGTAGATTCACACCGAATCCGTGGATACACGAGACTTTCAAAACCGCTCCGTTACTAAAAGAAGTTGCATTTTCATCGTCTCCTGCAATTATTTCCTCCGTTTGAATGTATTCGGATTGAAGTGGGTCACAAAATGGAGCGGCTGTACAAAAGGAAAAGACAAAGACAAAGTAAGAATAAAATGCTCAATATTTAATATTTCATTTCAAATAAAATAAAACACCAAGGGAAGTTGAATGAAAGTAAAATATAAACTATACAGTTAAAATTCAAATTTGCACGTTATATAAAATACAAAAAAAAATAAATAAGGTCTCACCCATTTCGTATTCTTCCTCTTCTCCTTTGTTTCCTTTCTTTTTGATGGTCCGCCGTGGACCCGCCCCGCCACCACCACCTCCTCCTCAAATTAGAAAAGTATATTTTATTGTTAAATTTTGGTTCATTTTTTAAATACAAAATTATTAATACTTTGCACAGTTAGAAGTTAGACAAGCCAAGTCAAAATATGATATGATACATAAACTTATAAAATCTCAAACATTAAGAAACCTCTTGGTTGATTCCGAATTCCAATACTACTTCCAGATTTGATTGCCCTTCGTTTCCTCCGAACAGAGCGAATCCATCGAAAGCTCGGATGTTGGGATGGAATACATCGTGGAGGATCCGCTAGAGACAAAACGTAATACTTAATAATGAAATTTCACATTTTCAAAATTACATTATATAAAATTACAAAAATATGAGCATTTTTTCAATTCTCAATGTCAAACCTTTTTTTGAAAAATATGTTATATTATTTTATGTATTTAGAGAAAATTCCACGGAAAAAATCGAGGCATCAAGATTATTATTATTATTATTAGTTTTATTAGTTTTATTATTCAAATGGTGTTTGACATACTTTTGGGAGCCCATTCGCCTCGAATGCACGTTTTCCCCTGTGGTCCATCAGCGAGCACGTAGCCTCGATCACATTCAAACATGATTTGACGGTTGTTGGCAACTTTTGTGACATAATTTCGATAGTCGTATAATCCCATGTTACCCACTAAAAGTACTCGACCGTGCTCTGGCGGCGGAAGATACTTGCAGTACGTTATCTAGTGTAGAATATAATATAAGTTATACATAGCACAAAGTACAGAATGTCGGTACACACAAGTTTCTATAAAATACTCGTCAACTTGCACCACATTCGCAATTCACAACACATGTATATGTGAATATGAACATGCGTGAGAATCAGTACTCTTTTTAACGTGATGATAATAATAATGATGAAGATGGGTACCTGACAATTCGGAGTTTCTCCTCTCCAATTTCCATACTGACATTCTGAAAAATTACACACGATTTTGATAAAATTGCTCTGATTTTTTGTGCACATGTTTTCATGTGTGTAAAATCTAGAATCTAGAATTTAGAGTATAGCATTGAGAGAAAGTTGATCTCACCGGTGAGATTTGGTCCAATCAAGAGCCATCCATCTTTACAACTGTAGCGAGCTTTCATTCCGTGCTCTGTCTTTGGTGCAATAACCATGCCGTGACGCGGCGCCTTTGGTAAAGACTTACACCTCGCTAAACATAAATAAAAGACAAAGAAAGTGCGTAAAAAGTAAAAAGCATTTTATTTCATTGCGTATTCAATATTCACATAATACTTTTAGTTTTCTCAGTCGGGAAGTTCTAGTGTGATATTATCATAAATACTCTTAGATTTTGTGTAAAACATAGAACAAAAAGCACAAACCTGGCTGACACCTCGGTGGATGAGTCCACGTGCCATTGTTACACGTGGAAGGTGTAATGTTGTAAGTGGGCTCATACTGCTTCTCACACTCCAGTCCGATTGGTTTTCCATGAGGTACCAGAGTTCCTTTTGGCTATTCCAAAATCAAAAAGTAGATAATACAAAAATACAAAAATTATATAAATTATGAAATGAATGAGGCACAAAACAGAATATTTTCCTTTTTATGATGATGATTTTTTGCTTATGCTTTTTACTATGTATTTAACATTTAGCATTGAGAATTGAGCTGTTTATTTTTTGAATTAATATTTGTAAAAAGAAAGTAAAAAGTACCAAGATGATGGGTGGTGGAATGGTAGTGGTAGGTGAAGTATCTACAAATTTTTCATCAGAACCTTCTGGAGCTGGCTTGGCTTTTGGATGAATCACCAGATTAGTTACGTTTCCAAAGGGGACTTCTGGGACTGTACAAGGAGCTGTAAAGGTCCAACACCAACGTTCAAAATCCATAATACATGAACAAATATTCTGCTCTTATCATTCATCATGCTTTAAAAGACTAATAAAAAATAGGAATGAAGAGCAAGAAGCGGGAATTGCAAATTTAGCTTGTGCTGGTATTAGAAAAAGTGCTAAAAGAAATAAGAAAAGTAGGTAAAGAGAAAGGCAAAAGACTAAAATATATTATGTACAAAAACTAATAAGTAACGAAGAAAAAAATACTTTAGTAATTTCTCATTCTAGATTCTAGAAGTTACAGAGTAAATACTAAACACATCCATAATTTTTATTTTTTACATTTTGTATTTTGTAAAGAGAACTCGGAAAATGGAAAAGGTCGTTTCTTTTTTTATTTACTCTTGTCTGTCTATTGACTATTTACTATTGGCTATTTGCTACAGCGTATTACTATTCTATTACTATTTCAACTTTATTCTGTTTATTACGGATTATTATTGTTTCATTATTCATTATAATAAGTATTGTTGAACGTGGACACAATGATTATTGTTCGTCACAAACCTAAGCACAAAGGCAAGGGATTTGTCCACTTCCCATCAATATTACAAATTGCTGACCCATGGCCGACCAAGGTCATTCCATCGAAGCATCTGAAAATTATTGAATTTCCCAGGGCTGTCCCTCGCTCTATATTCTCAATCCAGCCTGAGTGAGGGAATGCGTGAGTGAGACACAGTGTGCAGTAATAGTAATTATAATAATTTTGAAAGCATATTAGAATCACACTTACGTGTTACAAATCATGTATTTTGTATTTACATTGGAAAATGGGGAAAAAATCATTCAGTGAATTCAGTGAATTAATTTGTAAATAATTTAAAACAAATCACCATTGTGTAAAAATCCGGGATGCTCACATTGTACCTCTGGAGGGAGAAGCGTGCAAAAATGCATGAAAAACAGAAAAACAAGCAAACAAATCATACAGTGTGAATTATTTACAAGTTGCAATTGCGCATTTCCCATTTAATTTGATTAGCAATTAGACTCGAGACTCGAGCATTTCAGCAATAAACCTGATTTTGTTTGAAGTTTGAGTGAAAGTGCAGTATATAATTCAGAATTCAGAATAAGTAGTCCTTTTGTTCTTTGTTCAAAAATTTATTTGTGAGGACTGAGTTGCTCAATGCTCAATAGATCTTAATATTGGATCAAAATGAAATAAAGAACATTAGTCTTTGAAATCCATACAGAATATAGGATAAAAAAGGGTAGTATCGAGTATCACATACGTGAATTGTTTCATTTTTTTGTTGTGGTTGTGGGGAAAAAAGGGAAATAATAAATGGTTTAGGAATACACATGTCATGTGATATGAAATGAAGTATGGTGTACGGTCAAAACCCATGTGCACATAAAAAACATGTGTCACTTTCGGGGACACACAAAGAAAGTAAGAAATAAAAGAAAGAGAGGGGAAGAAAGCGGGAGAAAGAACAAGTCACCAACAACAATTCTGGTCCGTGATGTGAAAATGTAACATTGAAGAAACTGAACAAGATGGAAGAAGCGGAAGCAAAACAAGAAGTATTATTATTATATGAAATGTATGTTGTGTTTTGTAGACTCGGTATTCTGTATTCTACAATATAAAATATAAATGTATCAGAGGATCTATAATGAGAGATGGTTATTATTCTTTCCACGTATTCATTTCATTTCATCTGTCTTCATCACAATTTTTTTGTGTTTTGTGTTTCATTTTGTTTTGTTTTCTTGTTGTCTTTGACAATGCCTTTTGCCTTTGACATTACACTGCTTTTGCTTTTGCCTTTGCCTTTGTCTTGTAGTACACAATAATACAAGACATAAAGCGACCTTTTCCTCTCTCATGGCTCACAATAGAAAATAGAAAATAAATACCATTGTAAATAATAATAATTATTGTAGATATTTTATATAAGTTAGCCTTTGTACAGAAACAACGTCTTTGTGGTAGATAAAAGACAAAATGTACGTTGTACACATACTGTATACTTAAAAAGTGCACATGACAAGTGAAAGAGTGAAAGTTAAAAAAATATGAACGTTTTGTGAGACAGCGTGAAAAAATTTATAGAAAATAGAAACACAAGAAGCAAAATATTGTGCTATATTTTTTTTAGAAAAAAAGTATAAAAGTGCTGAAAAAAGCCCTAATAGTTTAAAAAGAAACTTTTTAAATGAATGCAAATGTGGTAATATTTCCATGAAAAAAACTAACCATGGCATTTTGCCATTGGCCCACTCCACGTCCCGTCACTTGACAGACAAAACAGATTAATAAAATGTAGAGTTATTTTTGTCTATAATACTTTTTATAATTTGAAATTCCTAGAAACAAGTAAAAAATGTGGTATGCTCCTTGTTAAAAATAAAAGAAAAAAAAGAAGATATAAAAACCTCTGACACACGATTCGATCGGTGGACCCTTCAAACGTCATGCCTTGAAAACAGTGGAAATTGATGGCGGCGTGTAATGTGGTTTTTGTACCTTCTAACCAACCATTGTAAAGTATTCCAGGAGCTCCACAGTTTATTTCTATACGAGTACAATAAATAATACTTCATTCTAACTTGTAACACATCGTGGACAGTACACTACAGTTACAAACTTTTCCTTGCTTTTGTCAACACTTGTCATTCCTTTTCATTTAATTTGTATTAATTTTTGTAGAAAGTATGGAAAATTAGCGCTCATTTTATCTTTTCAAGAGAAAATAGTCACTTTTTGTGATAATTATCTTTAGACATATTAGCATCAGTTACAAAAAGAAGTATGAGTACGGCAGTCTGCAGTTGAGACAATTTTTGAAATTATGTCCATAAAATGCACGTGATGTGACAACTATTACATTTTAAAATTAGAAACATAAGCTGCACTGCATTGTAATCATGAATCATGACGTTACATAATAAAAGTAATAATAATAATGAATTAGATTATTCAACTGCCGTCTGCAGTTTCTTTTCAGGACTAAAAAAGATTCATTATGAATAATTATTATGACTTGTGATTATTTATTATTTATTATGTAGTATATTGAAAAGTTAGAGAGAAAAAAAGGGAAATTACCTCGACATTCCGGTTGTTGGAGTGGCTCCCATTTTTTCCCAGGCCCACACCTTCTCGTTGACCCCTGCAGTCCCACAATCTGATAACCATACTTACACTCATACGTCACAATGGAGTTGAAGGAGGTGGCGGAATAAATGGCCTTCCCATTAACCGGATTCGGAGGAGGATCACATTGCACAGCTGAAACCCACATTTTTTAATTTAGACAAAATTAATTAAAAGAAATAACCTACTTTTTTTTATTTTTACTGTTTACAGCATTTTAAAACAAAGAACAAAACCAAGAGCGAGGAGAAGCTAAAAAAACTGAAGAAAGCTTATTAATCTTTATTTTTCCTAGAAAAACTACTAGTTAAAAATGTGAGGGATCAGAAAATTTTTGTTTTTGTTCAATATTCGATCGGATATCAAATATCGGATTTAGCATTTTTATCATCTGAATCTTTGAGATTTTAGGTCTGGATTTTCTGTATGTGTAATTTAGTGTGATGGGACATGAAACATGTGTGAAACTCCATCAACAGAGCCAACAGCTGTCTTTATGTCTCTTTTTAATCCAAAATACTCTCAACTCTCAACTTTGATACTTTGAATTCTTATACAGTGCACACTGTGCAATGTACAATAATATTGTACAAGTATTTTATATAAAGCCAAGAAGAATGAAACACGTGGTGGAAATTGAGAATTTCTCCTTTTTTCTGTCTCGGAAAGTATTTTAAGGAGCACTTGAGAAGAAGGTCGTTTTCATTAGCCGTACATGTACAATTCACATACATGTAGGATAACATCAACAGCAGAATGGAATGTAATTGTGTTACTGTTATTTCACTACTGATCCACTTTTCTTCTTTTTTCTTCTTTTTTCTTCTTTGTTTATGTTTGGCTTTTCATGTTTGAGTAGATACCTTCCAAAAATAACTTGTGCTCGGTGCCTCTTCTTCTTCTTTTTCTTTGTCTAGAAGTTTCCCGTGTGACTATTTTATCAGTTGTTTTGACCTTGAGAAATGACGATGTAGGATGTAGGATGTTCGATGTACGATGTAGGATGTAGGAAGGCGAAAGGAGAAAGAAAGCAGAAAGTAGACCGTGCTGGAGATACACATAAAATGATAATAAAAGCCAAGCTTCAAGTTCCAAGCTAAAGTTGAAGTTGGGTAAACAAGGGATGAATTCATTCATTTATTACGTTGTGAATCAGAGGAAATTCTTTCCCCTATTTTCCTTTGTCCTCTTTTTTCCCCTTTCATCAACTTTTCTCCTCTATACTTTCTACTTTTTACTTTTTGTTTGTACAATTACATTGATATCTTGAACGGTGGACCGGGTTTATACAATGCTCAATACTCAATACCAGTCGTTACTTACAACTCAAAAAGTCATTGTAGCGACTAAAAAATTACAGAGGAGCGTAACAAAAGAAAAGATGAATCTTCTTGTCCTCCCCATTGTAAACACATTGCACATGGATCTTTTCCCCTTGTTCTTTTTTATTGGATCTGTTTTGGTTGGTTTCCTCAAACTCTACACTCTACACTCTACAATCTACACTTTACATTCTAGACTCTAGATTCTAGATTTATTTTGAAACTTTGAGCCAATTTATCTGTTTTGTTGAAAAAACCTCCATCCGATTGACAATCACCGATCACCGATTACGATATAAAAGACAAAACATAGACACAAAAGAAATGTGTACAAGTATTTCAAGCTGTGGATCGGGTGGAATATCTGTAGAAGTACTTAAAGCGAGTCGAGTCACCAAGTCTCTTGGCTTTTCTTTTGGGGTTTCTACTACTTAATCAAATTCCAAAATGGAGAATGGACAAAAATGAAAAAAGAAAAAGAACAGTAAAACCCCTTTGTGTTTTATATTAGAAAGATTCTTTCTTTCATACATCTTTTTATAGTAACAAAAAGAAGCTTGATGTATCCACAATCTACCATCTACAAAACTTGCTATTTCAAGTATAAAAACAGGAAATAAAGGATTATACTTATTTTTCTAGCGTATCATATCATATTATGTTTAGAATCTAGAGCGTAGAATAATAGAGACATTTTTCTCCACACTGATTTTTCTGTCACTTTTTTCATTCCTGCTCATTCCCATCCCGCTCATGTCGTGTTTTCTGTTTTCCCAACCGCAATTGTAAAGAACAACTTATTGTCCCTAGGAAATCGTGAAATGTGAGCGTAGTCACTTTATATTTTCTTTCTAGATTCTGGATTCTAGATGCTTTTTAGATTTTAGATGCTTTCCAATTTCCAATGAAAAAACAATAGGAAATTGCAATAACCGTTTTTTGAATCCAACTTTCTAGAAGAAGAACATGATTGAGGATTCAGAGCATCCCATATGATATCAAATGTGGATTGTGGATTGGATTCACATTACACATCTTGTACATTGTACATGTTCCGCAATCCACATGAGAGTCCGAATTCGAATTCGTTTCGAATGATTGCTTTTAGATAGCTTCCACATGAGAAGAGAGAAAAATTATATTCATGGGGTAGTTGTTGTTCAAATCAGGATCAAGAATCAAAAATCAAGATAAAGGTGTGTCTCAAGTCTCAAGTTGATTATTCATTGGAATTGGAAGAACTGAATCATTTTAAATTTCATATTTTATGTGACAAGAATGTAAATCAAAGTCAAGAGTCAAGAGTAAAAAGTCAAAGCCATCAGTTTTAAGTTTTGTGTTTTGAATATCACAATAGCTGGAGCTGATGGAAATTCAATATTTCAAAAAAAAGATAAAATTCAAAAGGTCAAAAAGTTCAAAAAGGTCAGATTTCTACATTTGACCTCTGAACTTTAATTTCTCACATCAGGCCTAGTTCCAGACGTATGATTCTGGCGGATGATTTGATGACGGACGTGAGATCTCTTGAAAATTGAAATTGAATCCAGAATCCGGTAATTAACTCGAATCCAAGATATATTTTTACACATATTTAAAAGGAAAAGCAAAAGATTATGCGAACGAGATTCTCTTGCGAGATGTGAGATTGATATTTTGAATCGTAGAAATTTGAGCCTGAACCAACCAGAAGGAGAAGAAAAACTTATTCGACCTGAAACTTGAAACTTAAACTGGAACTGGAACTGGAACGTGGAATGGAATATTCCGGGATACGGAATAAGGAAGATGGAAAATTCAAGCTGCACCAGCAGGAATTAAAATATGCCAGTTCACTCTTCTTTCATCTTCCATCTTCCATTTCCCATTCTCCTTTTCTACTCTGGATAGTTTCTCTCATTTTTCTTACTTTCTCTTGTTCAAGGGCTGACAAATCAATTTTGTTTTTCCGCCACTCTGGCAACTTTTAATGATTTTCTGTTCAATAATTCTGACTCTGACTCTGAATAAAGAAGAGAATAGTGAGGTTTTACGTATTACGTATTAGGTTTTACGGATGGTGATACACGTTTCCACTTTTTCCACCGCACCACAAACCACATCATGTATGATTCATTATGTAAACTGAGCACATTTCCCTCATTTCATTGTTCTTGTTCTAGTTCTAGTTTGCCATATCATCTCAGTCTCATTCCAGATACTTCTCCAGGGCATCTCTTGTTCTCCTTTCTCCCTACACACATGTACTTTGTACAATGTACATATGTCAATTCACCATTCAGGATGGATTCCAGATTCAGGATTCAAGATTCAGGGCATGACATAGAACAGAGAACAGAGAACGCAGAATGGAGAAAATAGAACCGCGTGTACAAAAATAGATAGTCAAGTTTCAAGTTGTAAACCGCAAGGGTAATGAGGAGAAGAGTCGGAGTTGGAGTCGGAGTTGGAGAATTCATAATTCATAGTTGACTCAGCATTTTACAGTACAATTTTATCAGTCCCATTCAGCACTATTTTCAGCCTCAGAATTGAGGATTGAGGATTGAGAACTGGGATCCAGAGAAACCAAACCAAACCAAACCAAACTAGACCATCAGATCCAACCAAAAACCAAAAACAGAAAGTAGACCACGAATTCAAGTTTCAAGATTCAAATGACAAGCTAAACGCTTTTCACTCAAAGTCATATTGAGAACTTGATGAGTTAATTGATAATGTAAAATGCAATGCAATATGAGATGCACATCCTCAATTGTCAATGACAATTAACAGATGCAGTGTAATTTAGATACGTGAGAATTCTGCCATTTCTAATTTTTAATTTTCATTAGTATTTCGTATTCCCAATTCGTACAATGCAAATTAAGTCAAGAGGGTAAAATTGCTAAAATTGGTGACATATTGGTTTTCAGTTTTCAATTTTAATTTGGAATATTCTCATCATTTTAGATAGAAGAAGCCTGATTATTTTTATTTCAATTTTAATTTTCAAAATTTCAATGGCTTTTATCTTTTATCGTAATTGGTAATTTGAAATGATTTGATTGTGATTCGATATTCAATGGGATATAATATAATATGTAATATGTGATGATATAAATAGCGTTTTTATTGATTGTCCTCGAGTTGATTGAATTCTGGGATTTATTTACTTACTTTAATACTTTGGTTTCGATTTAGAAATTCAGGATTGAAATAGAATTCAAAAGAATAGAAAAATGCTCGGAGCTTTGATTTTAGAGCTTCTAGAGATCCGATTTTGTTTCCCTTGCTCATTTCGGATTTCAGTAACCTTTAACATTGTGTAAATACCTTTTATTTTCAGAATTAGGTAAAAGTTAACAGCAAATAACAAATACCAAATAGGAAATCACAAATGGTAAAAGATAAGGAGAAAAATGATGACGCATGAAACATGACGCACGTGTAACGTGTAATACAAGTAACTAAATATCAAGTATCTAAAATCCAAATTGTTAAAGGTTAAAGGGCATTGCAGATTTCAGCTGTAGCTGTAGTTGCACTTACAAAGATTTCTTTCTTGGTTGCAAAAAATATTATGTAATTAATTAATGTATTACACCTGCTGCTGCTGATAAAATTTACTAAATAGTTTCATCTATTTTTTGATGTTTGATGTAAAGCAAAAAAAAAGACAAAAATTTTGGTAGTTACTTACGTTGACAGGATGGGAGTTCTTCTGGAATCCAGGATCCATTTTGATGACAAATATGTTGAGCCTTCCCCACAACTTCAAAACCAGCCTGACAAATGTAGTTGGCTTTGCACAGGTAGTGCGAGCAAAAGTATTCTGTTCGACCATTCAAAATGTCTGGTGGCATCCCGCAGGAAATTGCTGTAAAAATGTATAGAAATTTTTTTTCTTAGTTCTTTAGTTTTTACATTTTCATAGATTAAAAAACAAAAAGACAAAAAAAGAACAATTTTTGATGAGAATGGTTCTAAAATTAATAATATATTATGCTCATTGAAATTAAGCTTACGTTCACAGGTAAAGTCTGGACCAAACCACTTTGCAGTTCCGTTGAAGAAGAAACATTTGGAGCGAGCAAAGCCCTGTGTGCTGTATCCCGGATTACACTGGTACTGAAGAGATGTGTCCAAGTCAAAGGTCTTTTGATCCACCGGTGCATTATTCTTCGCATTCGGGATTTTCGGGGGACCGGTGCAGGCGACTGTAAAAATACATTAACATTTAAAATGATCAAAAAGGTATAATTAGTAAAGTAAAAAGTATATCAAAAATTATAATAAACTTTCAATTTTGAGTTGTCCATTACAAATTCAATACAGAGAACTAAACTACATTCAACTCTTGAAACTTGAGACTTTGACCTCTAAAACGAAACAAACGTGTCCAAACAAAGATTAGCTACATGATACATTGAATACATGCAGAAAAAATTCCCAGTTACCCACATTCATTTTCTTCTCTCTTCCTCTCTAGACCTATCTATAATCTATTCTCCATGTATTTCTTTTTATATATGTGAGTCGGATGGAGTCATTACTTTTTGGGGTTTCTCCTAAAGTAAATAAATAGACCATGTGTTAACCGTGCACTACTGTGTATTGGGCCGTCCATCTCTTCGGTTGTGTTTCAGGTCTCAAGTTAACACAGTTCGGAGGAGTGGGAAACAAAGCGAGTGATAAATTGTCTATAAGTCCGAGGGAGGAAATAATAGAAAATAGAAAGCAGATTGAAGATTGTAGATGTGGATGTCGAATGTGGACATTATCGATTTCTAAACTCTTTCTCTTTCTTGTAAAAAGGGCCAACGGCCAAAAAACACACACTTACACACAACTAGTATACGGGAAATTTGTAGCATGAAATTCAATGTTCCATGTTCAGTGTTCAGTGTTCAATGTACTGTCCTTTTTCTAGAGACTCGAGACTGTATCTCGAGGCTCGAGGCTCAAGTATCAAGTATTTATCTGCAAAGGTCTATTAGCAGAATCTAGATTCTAGATTCTATAGATAAAAATGTATTTACTCTGTACTCACTCTTCACTCCTCCACACTTTCTACTCCTTTCTACTTTCTCCACCTAAAACCTACAATGCCAATGCCAATGCCAATCCCAATGTAAAATGTACACTGCAACTTACACCGTGTTCTAAACTATTTCTCTTGGTCTCATCGCATCGCTTATTATCACACTTGGACTACCTTTCGCTTTCTCAGGTTCAACTTTCTAAATCTAAATCTACAAGTTGAGTCCATGAACTACCATAACAAAAAACATACATGGGAAAAATAACCTGCAGCACAAAAAAACTAGGCTGATCAATGCTCAACCATTCATAAACAATAAACAAATATATGAACAGTTCCAATGTCCAGTTTCCAGTAAATAAAACAAAACAATAATCATAGAATGAAAATAATACACTTTATTAAGTACTAACAATTTCAAAATTTTTAAATAAAAAAATAATACTGTAAAATGCCTTGTGTAACAAAACTTTTGTAATTTTTTGACAGTGGAAATGAACATTTATAATATTTTAATAACATGATTTAAGATTTAAGTATTAAACATTAAACATCATTTACCGGATTTTTCACAAGCGGGGGCAGAATTACTCCAAGTTCCATCCGCCTGACAAACTCTCGACTGAAAAACCGAAACAGAAACAGACACAGACAATGGAGAAGAAGGATTAAATTTGTTGGAATTTAATTTCAGCAAATGCTGCAAATACTATTTGGAAGGAAAATGAGCAAGCTTGAAAAGAATTTAGTGTGTACCTCCGTTCCGATGAGCCGATACTCCTTTGGACAAGTGTACACCGCTTTTGATCCAAATGTTTTCCCCGTTATTCGAACATCTCCAACATTTCTCGGAGGCTCTGGATCTGGACATTCCCGCTCTAACAAAAAACAACACAAAACAAAACAATTAAATGCAAAAATGTAATAAAATTGTTTCATTACATCAATTTTATTACTAAAATGAAATGTATGTGAAAGTATTTGCTCTTTCCTCATTGTAACAAATTTTCCACTGTATAAAAGCCAATTATTTCCCACTTTAATTGTGCATTGCTCGTAAAGTGAGTACAAAATGAAGAAGAATTAAAATGGTTTTACATTTTCCTTTTCATTTCCACTTTTACTAAACCTCATGTTTGATGAACATGAAATTGAATTTATATTAAATATTAAATGCTAACGAATTACCAAACAAGGAACAACTCAAAAGTTTCGTAATAACATATACAATTTTAAAATTACCAACAAATTTCGTCAAATAATGGAGGAATTTTTTACAAAGCATAGAATTCAAAGAATTTTATCAGAATTTTATTAGTATTAGCTTTAAATGCATCAAATATTTTATACTGAAATTCCTCTACAATTTACTGTGTCTCAAAAGCTCAAGGCTCTCAAAATCTCAAATTACTTGTATTTTGTATTTATTTGTGGCTGAGATTAATTAGGAAAGATTAAAGATTTCCCTATGCATTTGAATTCTAAAGCCCATTTCCATGTAAATCTTATTTCAATTTCCTCCTAATTCTATTTCACCACGGATTACAAATTACAACTTTGAAAATTACTCGTAAATAATAAACAATAAACAATTAATAACCAGACGAAATGCCAGAGTCAAGAGTCAAGATTATCAATTATGAAATTATCAAGGAGTGGAGCTTAACACTTTCACAGATTAAAACAAACACGTTGGTTAATTGTTTGAGATTTGAGACTTGAGACTTGAGATTTGAGCTGAAAGAGGAAAAGTTTGAGAGTCTTGAGGATGCAGAATCCTTTTAAAGTCTAATGTATTTTGACGGTCGTGGACTATTTAAATTCCAATGAATATTAAACACTAAACATGAATCTTGACAAATCCGTCATATTGAATATTTAATATTTAATACTCAACTTTCAACACTCTTCAACAACTCAAACGAGATAACAGATACAAAAGTCATCAAGTTTTCAAATGTTGGAGTCATTTGTCATGGAATAATCCAACTTTTCACCGTTATCATCAACAATCAACCATCAACCGCATCAGCACTTATTACTCCGGACTTTAGAGATTTGAGACTTGACTCACAATCAGTCTGTTCCTGGGAAAGTGGTACAAATTTACACGTTAAACGGAAAAGCTACCTACCAACTACAAACTACTTGGCTTTGCTTTGCTTGGACAATAGACAATAGAAAATAGAACAGAACAGAATAGAGTGAGACAGAAGTAAAAATCAGTGTTAGTGAGTGTGTGTGTGTGTTTTGTGGTGAGAGACTGAGATAGCTAAAATTGTTGGCAGTAAATTTCAATTAGGACTCTAGATAATTGACTGGAATCCTTTGGGAATTTTCCAACCAAATAGATGGACTCTGGGGAAAAGACAAGAGAGAAGAGAAGAGCCAGCGTGTGTGGAGTGTGGAGTGTACAATGTACAATGTACATATAGACATGAACATTGAACGTTGGACTTTGGACGTTGGTCCAGAAGAGAAGATAAGACAAGAAGACAAGAGACAGAGAGAAGAGGCCAATTTTCCTCCTCTTTAATAATGTATAGAGTCAAGAATGCCCAGTGCCCAAAACTCCCAACTCCCAACTCCAAACTGGAAACAAACACCAAAGTTTACACTTTATACACTGAGCTCAAATTATATTAGATTACTCCATGTTGTATTTTCGAGGTGTTTTCTTCCCCTCGTTTTGTGTTGAGTGTTGAGTGTTGCGTGTTGAGGCAAGTGATCAAATTCTTTGTCAAATGGTCCCAAAAGGTAGATATTAGATATTAGATTGTAGATGGCCAAAAGCTGTTGTATTATGACTACACATTATACATTAGCGCTATCTTTAGCCTCAAGTCTGTGAAATGGAAGACCAGAGGACCATCTTTTCACAATCACAAGTTTAAAATGAAACCAAACTTTTGTAATAGTCATCTCATCCATACTCTGTACTCCGCACCGCACCGAACTAAATTGAGCAGCAGCAGCTTTATCCATTTCGCTTACCCAGCCTTTTCAAAATGGCAAGAACAATCATCAAAATCATGTTGGACAAAAATCCGCTTCATAAAAAGTACACCTAAAGTAGGTTTTGTACTATATTAGCCAGATGAAAGTGAAAGTGGGGAAAGTGTGGAAAGTGGGGAAAATGGTGAAAGTAGCAGGGATCCGTTCCTTTCTTCCTTACTTCTTCTTTTCATGTAATATTATCCCCAATCCTCGTGCTCGTGTACTCTGGGACTCTGGGTATTTTTGGTGGATATCATATCATACTTTGATTTACTTTGACAAGGCATGCTACATAAATATCACACATTACACATTACACAGGACTTTATAGGTATCCTTTCACCACTTGCACTTTCCAGTTCTGAATTGACCATGTTCCATTACAAAAGAGCTATTTAAAGATATTAAACACATGTACAATGGACGTATGTATGTATGTGTAAGAAAAAGTACAAATATAGTTAAAAATCCTCCCTTTGTGAGGATTTTATATCGCCATTATATGAAAGCATAACTGCTTAAGGCTCCGGATGCGAAGCTGACTATAAAAAGTATTGTGTCTGTCTACTGTCATATTATCATTTATCATACAACTACTGCCGTGTACATCAAACGAGTTCTTAGAACTTTCCAAATATAAATCTGTATACATGCGCCATCTAGTGGAAAAATGTGGAATATTTAGTTCCAAAATTTTCACTAGGTGGCGCTAATGATGAGCTAACAAATATTTCCGCTAGGTGGCGAATTTGCGACAGACAGGACTATTACAATAGGCTGCTTCGCATCCTAAAAAGTACACCACGTTATTTCAAAGTCATATCAAATCATATAAATCCTCATCCTCTGCATTTTCTCTTATATTGAACATTGAACATACTAGACTTTATATTTGAAATCATGTCCTGCCTTTTCCATTTCATTTTCATTCTAGATTCTAGTCCACAGTCCAGTCCAATACATTCCAATCCAAGTTCTCATGTTTTCACATCTTTTCTCTCCTTTTCACAGTTCCACATGGTTTTCTTCACACTTTCTCCGTCCTTTTCCATTTTCACAAGCCGCAAAGTCTCAAGTATTTTTTTTACACCGACAATAGAAAAATGCAGTGGAGGAGAAAACTCGTCACAAGATTGAGCGTTGAACACTGAACAAACCAAACCAAACCAACCCAAACCCAATCCAAACGGAAGGAAACCAACAGATGAAAGAAATGGTGAGAAGTAAAGTTGTGGAAATATGGGCTGAGTCATACCATGTACATTATACAGTATACATTATACATGTATATGTACGCTGTGTTGTCAACGACACTTTCCCACTTTCTCCACAAGGCTCATGGCTATTGAGTTGAGTTGAGTTGAGTTGAGTAGAGTTGGGTGTGGGAAAATATGGTTCCTACGTGCACTTGAGACTTGAAAATGGTGGAATGGAATCTCATGAAGTACCAACTACAAATACCAAGTACAAAGTACAAAAAGTAGAATATAATATAATATAATACGCAGAGTGGAGTGGAGTGAACGTGTTTCGGAATAAAAAGTATCTTTACTCTAATATTAGACAGTGTACACTGTACAGTGTATAGAAATGGTTAGTAAAAGAGGAAGGTAAAGACAGGGAGAACAAGTCCTTGAATTTCATTCCTTCTCGTTGAGCCATTTGTGCTTATCTATTGCCTATTGCCGATCGTACGGTGCATTGATACATATCTCTATTACAGCTCTTTACTTTTGGATATTATTGTTATGTGCCTTTACATGGCACTTGTGCGTTGTACGTTGTACTTTGTATGTTGTGTGTTGTATTTTACACGGAATGCGCTACAGATGATTCTAGATTCTGGAATTGAGAGAGTTCAAAGAATACCAGTTGAAATGTACTTTGACATACTGTTTTGTAAACAAGTTGTTTTGACGACCAAAATAAGTAGAAAGTATAAAGCTTCAAGTACAAAAAGTGTAATAAGAAGAAAAAGAAGGGTAGTAATAATAACAACAACAACAGCAATTCTAGAGACGGAGAAATGAGCACCTAAGCACTAACGACATTTTTATATGTGAATATGTACAGTGGACAACATTTGTTCTATTTGGATTTTGTTGGTTTCAGCCTCGACCACCATTTCCTTCCTCTACTCTAAAGCCTGGTCTGGTCAAGGGTAATCTCTGTTGTCTCTTGTCTGTTTATAGTGTGTACAAGAGGAAGAAAAAAAGAACCTTACCTTGTACATTTTACATTGCACATTTTACATGTCTAGTTGTGAAGGTGGATTTGTATGATCGTACACTCAGTATTTTTTTACACTGGCTTAACTGTGCTTTCCCTCTCTGACTGACTGTCGGATGTCGGATGTCGGATGTTGGAAGTTGGAAGACACAGAGAAGACAAACACAAAATGTCAGTCATAATAAGGATTTCCCTGGCTTTTTTCTATCCTTTTTACACCTATCCCAGATTCCAGATTCCAGACCCAGATGTATACACAATACACACACATAACACATAAATCTCCTTCTTCATACTTTATACTTTATACGTAAATAAAGAATAAAAGGCACTTTAAAAGGACACAGTTTTATTTTATTCTGCTTTATTTGTGTCAGGTCTAAGATCAAAGTCTAAGAGGATGAAAAGCTAAATCTCGAGTTTCCAGTCTCCAGTCTTGAGCCTTTTCTTGGTACAGAAACTTGCTCTTCAAACATAAACAAAAATACAAACACAAACCCAAAACCAAAAGCAAAAACAAGTACAAATAGAAATAGAAATACATGTACAATGTACAAACACATAATTCACATCTATTACTATGTATTTTTCTGGCCTCTGCTTTGTTGTTCCTTCTTTATTTTTCCTCCTGATTATCCAACATGTTGTCCAACATTTATACTGAACAGAGCTCCACACATTAGAATTAGAATTACAAGTAGAATTAGAAAGACACACATTTCCCGTTCCCCTGTCCTAATTTCCTAATCCTCCATTTAATTTACTACGCCTTTAGTTTGTACTTTGTACTTTGTAGTCTGACTCCTGTACAAGTTTCCTGTACAAGTCGTAGTATTATTATAATTGGTAGAATCAGAAGCATCTGAATGCATCTATATATATTATATATTATATATGTGTAATGTGTATTTTGTACGACTAATCATTAAAGTAAATTTAGCTGGAGGCAAATGTTTGTTTTGCATCCAAAGCCGAATCTGAATCTGAATCCGAATCCGAATCCGAGAAAAAGGACGACTTTGTTAAGACTCAAAAGGAAAAGGAGTAGAAAGTAGAGTAGATTATATTATACTATTTCCTGCATCCCCAATCTCATGTGATCTCTAGTCTCTAATCTCTGGGAATAAAACAGAACAAAATAGAATAAAAGGCGGTCCGCAATTAGATGAAAAGACAGATGAGCTCAGGGAAAAGGAAAAAGAATAATACGGTTCCGCACAGTTCAATGCAGTGCACATCACATCACATTTTGCTCTCCTCTATCTTTATCTTTATCTTCATCTTCATCTTTGTCTTTTCTTTTTGTTTCTACTTTCTACTCTGTCCAGAGTACAGCACTCGAGGGAGTCAGACACTGGAGACTTTGGTTGTGACTGTGACTGAATAGGTTAAGAGAAAAGGAGAAAAAGAGAAAGGAGAAAAGACGGAAATCCGGCTAATGTCGCATCTTGAGACTCGTGGCGTTTCTTTCCTCTTTTTTTACCCTGTTCACTGTTCACACAGATATTTGTATGTAATATGTAGAATGTAGACCACATGTCATGTGGAATGTCACTAGTTGGTGTGTAATGTGTACATGAGAAAAACTGGGTGTGATCAAGAATCTAGATTCTAGAATCTAGAATCAAGACAATCACATTTCCAAGCACCAGATCTAGAAAATGGTAGAGTTTTGCAACCTACAGATTTCCCCACTATCCTCAGAATTGAGTTATCTCATTTTCATCCACAGCCACAGTCACACTTCCACAACGTCTAATGCCTATAATATCTGTAATGTGTAATGTGGGCCAATCTGTCTGAATCTGATTCTGACTCTGAAGCTGAAGCTCAAACTCACGCTGACTGAATCGCTCCTTCTCACAACTCACAGCAAATTGGGTGAAAAGATTATGATGGATGATTTTTATCTGTGGACTCTAAACTCCTAAACTGGAGACTGAAGACTGGGACTGCAGAGAAGAAACAGGAAATTCCTTTGTGACTTTTTGCTTTTGGGCTTTTCTCATATCCTTTTCCCCTTCCTCATTTTATCATGCCCTCCTTTCTTTCTCTTCATCAGACACTACACTAGATACAAAACACAAAATATGCTGGATTGAATTCATTGAGTTGTCTTATATTTCGATGCGTGTTGTCTCTCATATTCACACACAAGTATTATTATTATTATTATGTGCCATTTTACAATGTATAGCACACGTGGTTCAAGATCGTTATCGGTTATCGCCTTGTCTGCAAATTTCCTATTTCCTACTGCCACTGTAACACTGTAACTGCAGTCCAATCACAATCACAATCACAAAATCTACACAGAATCCAGAGTTCAGAGGCAGAATGCGGAATGCGGAATGTGGCAAAATGTAGTACAAAATTATACATAATAAATATAATACTATTTGATATTTGATCTGAGAGAGTCATGTGTTATTGAAATTTTGTGTTTTAGATTTATAGCTTTTCCAACTTTTTCCAAATTCCAAATGTACAATACATGTGCTGTACTTCTATATTTCCGTATTTTCATCCAGCATATGGCAGCCACCAGACTCCAGAACACTCCTTTTGTCCTGTCGTTACAGCCTGACCCCAAAAATTTATCTCCCTTAAATAAATTTACAGTGATACAGTGATAACAAGCATTACAATATTTTTACTGTTCTCAACTCAGCTTTTTGCGGAACAAAACTCCAGACTTTTGATATGTCATCATCCCATTTGATCTTGTACAGTAGACAATAGATAACCTCATATTACATATTATGGAAAAAGTAATATCCAAATCCAAACCGAATATGATGAGCATGAGGACAAAATGTGTAAAGCTTAAAGTACCATTTTCATTTTCATGCCAAACCAAACCAAACCAATCTTTGTTCTTTGTTCTTTGTTCTTTCTCTCCTTTGTTCCCGTTGGAACAGGGAAGAAAGTGAAAATGGGAGGATGGAAATTTTTATGAAAGGATAAAAAACATGGGATGAAAAGAGACTGTGGACGGGAAATCCCATGTGTGTGTGTGAATCCCATTTGTGGGGAGAAGAATATGAAATCTTCCCATGCTCATACATTTTCTCATCCCTATTTCATACACCACACACCACACACTCTAGACTCTAGACTTTTGTAACGAGAGGAATATTTTCAACTCTCAACTCTCGAGGAACAAAGATAAAGGACCAAATGAGAAAAAAGTCAGAGGAGGGCAGAGGCTGATGAGAGCTCAGTTTGAGTGTAGAAGGGGAAAAATGAAAGTATGAAAAGAATAAAGAATGGAAAGATGAAAGATTGGGCAGAGAAAGGATGACAATGAGAATGAGAGTTGAAACCCCAAGAAAACTGAGAACTGAGAAAAAAGGGCACAAAACACAAAACCCTTGCTTGAGCTAAGACACATGTAATATGTAATATGCTGATTCTGCCTTCTGCTTTCAAACTAGAGAGTGGTGACACAGTCACAAAGACACAGACACATATTTTATATTATGGAAGGAGAAAAATTGAAAGTAAGGAGGTTGAATTCTTAAAATGGCTACAATCCACCCAGTTACAATGACAATTCTCTTTTCTCTGTACTCTTTCTCTCATTTCGTGAGCTGGGAAAAACATGAAAGAATGAGAGAAGAAGCTTTGTCATGGATTTGGAAACAAAGGAATAGACAAAAATACGTACTAGAAATACGAGACACAACCATTCATTTTTCATAGAGAATTTAGGAGAAACAAAAATCATGAAGAAAACATTTCTGGAAATCCTCATCTCCTTTTTTATAATACGTTAAGTGTTCTATATATTTTGTACCTTCAGACAATAGACAATAGACTAGAGAACTAGAGAACTAGAGATGTAGGTGGAAGCTTTTAGAGGCAAAAAGGTAGGGACGGGTGACGGGTGACGGGAGGAGGAATTTGCAAATTTTTTGTGAGAATGTGCATTTTCCGCCCCCACACTTCCATCTTCCATCTCTCGTGACATGTGCAATATGCAATGCAATATACTTTAGTGCTGAAATCCACATGGCAGCAAACTACCTCCGTTTCCCGCAAATTTCTCTTCCGGGAAGAGAAATTTCCAAATCCTGTGATCTGTCGCTCCTTTTTTCCTTTTTTTCCTTTCCTTTGTGATGGATAGAAAAAAGCATGTCTTTTAAAAGGAAAAAACTAGATATGCATTATATTTGTACAGGCCTTTGAATTTAGAATACTTAGAAACAGGGTTTATTCATATTCATATCCATTTCCATACATTTCGTGTGTGTCTCAGCAAGAGGCAGAAGGCACAAGTCATAACTCGGAGGTACAATGTACAATGTATTTTATGCTTCTTTTCATATTCAGGAGCATTTCTGTGTGTAAACGGAATCTTTCATCTTTTTCAGTCTGGGACTTTAATACTTTTATGACAAATCTCTTTCAAAACTCAAAGCTCAAGACTCAAAGCTCAAAGCTTTTGTCTCGACTCTAGAGTCTAGACTCTCGACTCTCGACTTGATGTGAAGTGATGTCAGGAGGAATGTAATGTCTGTGTCCGCGTTCGTGTGTGGGCTTGTAATAAGTGTGTAATAAAAAGTGAATGGTTCCTTTTGTGACGGTCTCTTATGTCGCATTAGCGCTCTTCTCTCCTCTTCTACTCCTTCCTTAACTTTTATGTCCGACAGGTCTTTAGCAGGATGCACAATAAAAAATACAAAGTACAAATCCAGATGCAGATGCATAATACAAAATACGTAATAGCAGAGTTTTTCATAACCATTTTAATAAGATAATTTGGCTCAAGTATTGCGAATTGCGAATTGTGAATCAAGGGCAGAAATAGTACATTGTGCAATAATAGATAATAATAAAATGTAAAATTTGAGGCAGCAAAAGAAACAAAGTGCACTTGTTGTTTGTTGTTCCGTTGTGAATTGTGAATGTTTTACATTTTCCTCTTAATTTTACAATTCACAAAGAAGGAGCACATTTCTCAGATCACTGGTCACTTTTTTCACCTTTTTAGCTTGTTTCTGTTCTTATTCTTTGTTCTCGTGAGACAAATTAAATGTCAAGCTTTCTTCAATCCAGTGACTTAATTTGAGATTTGAATCCTCATTTCTGATTTCTTTGAACTGTCCACTGTCCACTCTTGCGTCACGAGATAAACAATAAACAAAATGAAAAACGCAGAGGAGTAATGAAAATAGAAGTAACAATAATAACTGTAAGTATTATTATTATTATTATATTGTCTATTGTACATTGTACATGAACGTCTGTCGTTAGCGATAGTTGCCATTAGTATCGTCTCAATTCACAGGAATGAGTAAGACGTAAATTCAGCAGAAAGGAGAGAAATACTATACCATTGTTCTCCGTTGTCCATAACAGTAGAATAATACAAGTAAAGTAGCTGTGATATTCTTTGAGGCTTTCTGTGGAAATTATGGAGCATCTATCTGCAATCTGCGATGTGCAGTCTTTCGACTACAGCATTCTATATTATATTATTGTAAGAAGCATTGTCTCTGGTCTCTAGTCTATGGGAATTAAAATGGAGAGAATGAGAAGGAAAATGAGATTGTCTACAGCTGGACTTTACGAGAACGAGAACGAGAATTGGAGGAGGAGGCGGCGAATGTTGCTTTTACTTTTGTATACCTATAGAATTTACTGCTGGTTCTTGAGTAACTTATTCTACTTACATATGAAATTATACAAGCGTCTAAAGTCTAAAGACATGCATAATGTATAATGTACATATTAGATGTTTTCTCTTTTCTCTCCTCGATTTTCACTCTGTTTTCTCCTCCTCTCACTCATTTACTTTATCCTCTCTTCTTTTTTAGTCCGAATCTCAAATCTCAATTCTCAAGATTCAAGTCTGAAGGTTCAAGATTCTTGATTCTTGATGCAAGATGCAAGTCCTCCCATAATCGTTCCTCTCCTTATTGTTCAAACCCCTCACAACTAAACTACTTTCTCCCTACTTTCACTTACGTGCACCGTTGCCCCATTACGCACCAAACATTACACATTACACATTAAGTGTGTACCTACTACATGCTACAAGTTACATGTGAAATATGGAAAGTGTAGGGAGCGAGTGAGAGCAAATGAAGCTCATTTCACATTTCCTACAACAAGAATCAAGAACAATTTTCTCCATCCTAAATAAATGTAGATTGTAGATTTTAGATTGTAGATGCAACTCAGCTAAATATTTTTCATTCTGAAAATAAATTGCAAATGCGAAAAGAATGAGGATTTTATTCAATGACCGTGTTCAGTGTTCAGTGTTCACTGTAGAGATTGCAGGAAAAAAATAAACAGAAAGAGCAACTTTGTTCAGAGATTTGTTTGGAGATTTGAGATTGAGACCAACAGACAAAGTACAAAATACAAAATACAGTTGCAATCAGAGGACTAAACAGAAGTGGAAAAAGGATGAAATCCTTCCTCATTTCATATTATTGTTCATTTGAGAATATGTAAAATGGGAGGACGGATGAATAATAAGGAATTTCCATCTTCTACATGAATATATACGTATAGACGAATAAAATCATTTTCATAATAGGTATAATCTCATTATTATTATTATTATCACCATCAACAGAAGAGGCTTTCCCCTGTGCAAAGTTTATGAAATGTTCAAGGACGACACGAAAGACATGCAGACTCAAATCTCAAATCAGACTCTTACTCGAATTCGACCAAGAAGATGAAGATAAAGATGAACCCTTAAACTACAACAACATGAACATCAATAACAATTTTAATATCAATTTCAATATCCCTCCAAAACTCCAAAACTCCAAAACTCCAAACTACAACACTTTGTAATGAAATGAGGAATGAGGAATGCAAAATGTAGAATGTAGAATATAGAATCTGAACCTTGTGACTCCAAATGAAATGAACCTTGTGAATTGTATGTACAATCTTATGTTATAAATTGTACAGTTTTCATATTATACTTACATTTTACATTGAAATATAATGTGCTGTACAAGAAAAGCTAATGGTTAATGGGAGAATTAGGAAACAAAGATCAGATGCCATTTGCCTTGTTCCTTGTTCGTTGTTCGTTGTAGATTGGGGATAGTTGGATTTCTGAGCTTTCAAATGTTACTCTGGGGGCTCATCAATTCAAATTCAGATTCAAATCCAGATTGCAAATTTCAACACTCATTAACTTTGAAAATTGGAGATGTGGAGACGGGAAGACGGGGAAATGGTAAATGGAAAATGTAAAGTTAAACTTGAAACTTTTCTCCAGGGAAATTTTACTGGAGGTGATCTTTGTCTCAATCTTTATTATTGTTTTGTTTTGTTCTTGCTGTCTTTTCATCTTCTCTTTCTCGTGGTCATTACCATTTTTTTAGTCTGCCCTTGTTTTCCTGTGCTAAATTGAGCTGTGTTTTTTATTCTCTTCTATTTGAATTTTGAATTGAACTGAGTAGAGTTGAAACTTTCAAATTTTACTTGGTAAAGTTAGTAAAAAATGTCTTAATCTGTTTTATATGAAATATTATAAACTTAAAGCAGCTGAATCTTGATCGGTTCGGTTCGCTGTGCCTATTGCTCCCTGTAAAATCCCCATTTTATGTATCTATAATCTATATACACAATGCACATTGCACACTGCACACTACATTTGATTACAAAGGTGAAAAGTACGTCCAAGCTCAAATACGAGAGAGAAAGTAGTTTACTTTCTCTAGGAAAAGTACTCACTCTTTGTATAACGTACAAAATGTGCTTTTATTGTAGAAAGCAAAGACGTATTTAGACTAGAATTTCTATAGTGAGAAACGTGAGTTGAGAGTACACATCCCACATCCATTCACATTTTCACATGAAACCCCGCTCAGAAATATGAAATGTGCAGTGTACTGTGCTTACACGGGATGGGAGTACCACTTGAGAGTTACATTTCATTCTTCAATCCTCCACTCTCAATCGAAGGGAAAAGGTGGCGGAGAAAGTCTGGAGAAGGTAGAGATGGAAACGGCTCTGAGGTTGATAAAAGGGCAGAAGGCAGAATGAGAGAAGGAACAAGTGGAAAGGGGTGTGTGAGTTGGGATTTCCGAGTTTGGAGTATGGGAAATGCATTGAAATTCAAATTGAAATGAAGCGAAAAGGGATGTTACGTTGAAAGCCAAAAACCGCAAGTAGAGTGGCGACCAATTTTTTTGCAGGTTTTTTCCTCACATATGTTTCTATGTACAATGTACACTGTACACACGTGAGAGATTTTAAGGAGTAAAAAAAGCAAGGTATAAAGTGAGTAGAACAAGAATCAGAAACAGAAAAGTATATTAAGAGTTAAGAGCATGAGTAAAAGCAAAAGTAAAAACTCAGTGTCGAATGGACAGAGTTGAGTTTTTGGTGTTACCAAGTAGATTTGAGACTTGAGATTGAGACCATAAAAAGAATACCTGTGAAATAAGAGCTCTGCACTCCTGTAGAAAAATGTAAAGTAAAATCTGGTCTTTGGTCTTTGGTCTCTGGTCTCTAGACAGTTATTAGAAACTCGTCATGGAATTTTTAAATGAGATGAGAACCGTCAGTATTTACTTGAATCTAGAGTCTCGAGTATGATTTGAATTTTCAACTTGCATGATATTATCATTTACAAGTCATGAGTTACATAAGCTCCAAGTTATACGTATTTTATACAACTTGCATAGCAGAATAACCCAACACCATACACCATACACTATGCAATACACAGTATACAGCTTTTATAATAATAAAGTCGTTTCCTACTTTGGGACTTAAACGGGAATGAAATGTAAATATAAATTGAAAGTGGGACTGGAAGACTGGAGAAAAGTGGGAAAGGGGAAGTGAAAGTGGGAAAGTTAAGTCGCCGGAGCATGTATAAATGCATGAAATATGAACCATAACATTTTAATTAACTCCCAAACCCTACACCTTTCAAATTGTACCCAAGCTTTCTGCTGTCTGTAGTCTGTACAATGTACAACTTCATGTTTTCATACTTCTGCCTATCTCAGTTCTCAATGCATGAAATACAGTGAATGAAAAGTCCAAAGTCCACGAGTGTGCAACAGAAAATAGTACAGTAAAAATACTTAAGCTCAAAAGATATTTGACGCGCATTTCCCCTGATTCTCTTGCATTTAACATACAGACGTACAAGTTACAAGTGACGTTCATTCCCTATTTTTTACATATTCAAAAATTAAGCTCGTCATAAATTACCCTTTCCCCCCTTTTCACACAACTTTATATTTGCATATTTGGGGAGCAATCTAGACATTTTTTGCAATATTCAATTAATATGCAATTTTGGATTTTATTAGTCTAAACTTTTTCATTTTGATCTTGATATTTGATATTATATAATATTAATTTAATATGATGATAAGAACTATTATTGATATATCATGTAGCTAAACTATTAAAGTCCAAGAGACAAAATAAAGACATAAAAATGTAGTGTTAAAATGGAGATTTAAATTCCTCTCGCGCGAATATTGGAATATTATATTACTAAAAAGGGTAACTTTTCATCCTTTTCCTTCTTTATTTTCTTTAACCATTTTGAGGCCAGTTTCAATTTATTGAGGTAATTCCACCGTGTAGTAATGAAAGTAATACTAATACACCTATAAATTGTGGACTCACCATCAAAATCATAATTGAAAAGTGAATCAAAAATCAAAAGTTATTACTTTTATAAGCGCGGAGTCTTTATTCCCCATTCCATATTCTTCTACCAAATCCCATAAAAATTCGATACGTCATTTATCATCATAAAATCCCAACTCAAAGTAAAATATAAAATATTATGTATATTGTACACACATCTTTTTTTATTAAGTATTTTTTTACCCCAATTTCAGTTGACGGTTGGCGGTAAACTGGAATTTGGAATATTGGGAGTTTGGAATTTCATGGTTCGTAGCATTTTTTTCTCTTCTGGAACATAAAACGGTTCAAGTTTCCAACCACAAAATGCAAAATGAAGAAGAAATAAAAGGGCGTCCAACAGTAAGAATAAGAACCACATGATAATGATTGGGATCTTCTAGATTCTTCTAGATTCTAAGTATTTTCATGGCAGTAGAAAGTAGAAATTAGACGCATCACATATGTACAATACACAATGAACAATGAGCATAAGTGTGCATTGTTCATGGTGGATGAGCACGGGGTGTTTTAATGGAGTAAACGGAGTAGGTAAAAGTTCATTCATCAAAGTTTGTTTTATTATCCATTAAGTTTTGTTAATTGCTTGGCGTGCACAAGGGCAATAAAATAAATAGTATTTTCCCCATCCGTCTCTTGTCTCTTCTTTCTTCTTTCTATCTCTTTTCTTTCCATGTGTAGCTTGTTCCTTGATATGAGTCTGCTTGTGTTTCCTCATCCCTTTCCAATTTCAATCTGAACCTGAATCTGAATCTCATTGGGAGAGATCAGATGTTTAAATCTTGAAGTAATCCACGTAATCCTTCCGCCAAGCTCCTACCTATTCATTTACTCATTCGCAGGCTCAAACTGAACGTTCTACACTGCACACTGTACATAAATACAAAACAATCTACAACCTACAATCTGCATGTTACTTGTGTGTATGTTGTGTATACTATGAACTATGCAGAGAGATAAAGACAATATCCATGGAGAACACACATGAAAATTGAGCATGTATGCACTAATCTAGAATCTAGAATGTAGAGTCGAGGGAGCAGAGTGTTCGATGTTCAGTGTTCAACTTATAATTGATGGGACGGATCAATGAGTTTCATTTTCTATTTTCTATTGTATCTTGTTCTGTTCTGTACTCTGTACTCTGTACAACAGTCATTTCCATTCCCACTCCAAAGCTCTAAATGAGCATGTACATTATTACGCCAGATTATGACAATACTTTGTACACTTAGTATTCCGCCGTGCCCACATCCATCTATCTTTTGCATTGTATTGTATTTTGTAGTGTACTGTGTACTCGGAAGCAATCGACGGATATTTTAATTAGAAAAACTTGTACCTTGTACATTGTATATTGTACTTTATTTAGACAGAGAAACAGAGAGAGAGAATTCCCAGCCTTGGAATTTTCCAATCTCCATCCTTTTTCCATTGTGTTTTCATTCTCGATTCTGGATTCTGGAGTGTAGTAGTCCAGAACATTTTGAGAGTCTGCATTTGCTTGCCCTTGCCCTTACTCTAACTCGAACTCTTGATCTTTCTCTTGCCGACACAGATCAAAAGTTGCATAGGGAATAGTGAATACGGAATACGGAATACGGGGAACTTTGCACTTTGGATTTTGGATTTTGGACTTGAGCTTTCAGCTTTGGATTACTCTACAATCCACAAGAACAAGAACAATACTGAATACTGAATACTGAATACCAGGAAGGAAAGCAGGATGATTGGGGAGAAAAACAAGTACAAGTACAACTACAACGGATTTGAATGGAGAAATGAGAGGGAAAGTAAAAGGGAAAGTGAGCGGCTATTGTGGATTGCTGAGGATATTTCCTCATTTTATATAATATATTTAATCAATACCCAACATCCAGCTGACTGACTCGGAACTGTCCGAATGAATGAATGAATTCACTCATTCAATTCCGTCCACTCATTACTCATTACTCATTACTCAATGCTCAGTCCTCATTACTAACCTCCTTTACAATTTACAAGGAACAATGAACCATAATCATCATCATCATCAGCATCATCATGAGAATTCGGAAACCTTTCAGGGCCATCCGTTTTGACCGTGGTACTAATAATATTGATACTGGTGCATTGTGCATTTTGTACTGTACAGTGGGAATGCTGGAGACGTGGATGTTCTCTGGAATTTCAAGCTCAGTCTCTGTTCCAATTTCAATCTCAATTTTAATCACAGGAGACAAGAAACAACTAACAGTTTTGCATTGTTCTTGTTCTTGGAGGCAGAAAGAATGTCCAATGTCCCGTGTCCCGTGCCCCGTGACCAGAGACAGAAACAGAACCAGAGTTAGAGTATGAAGTATGAAGGATACAGAGTAAGGAATTCAAGTTTAAAGCATGGCAACAGCAAACAGAGAAGCGTTGGAATCTTTTAGTCTCACAGAGTTTGAAACTGGACCTGAGTCTGCCGTGGATTTGGATGTGGACTGGAATGGAGTGGATTGGAATGAGTTTCTGAAGGATTTCAAGCTGAAACTAAACTAAACTAAATCTGTGTCGGACTCTAGATGCTAAAATTTAGCTTACAAAAGATTGACTTGACTTGACGTGACTCGAGTCAGAACTTTACGAAGTAACTGTACATTGAATTGTATATTGGTTACAAAAATATGCAAGTCGAGCCAAGTACTTATGGATATTTATACTCAATATTCGATACTCGTTAGATGTATGTATGAAAAAATTTAAAGCTTGTTAATTCTCATTCTAACTCTGCCCTCTGAGAACTTGACTTTTCAAGCTGTAAAAATCTAGGAGTAACATGCTCAAATCTTAATTTTCAGTCCGCATTCCTCGTTTTAGATGCACCAAATCAGAATCATGAATCATGAATAATGTGGACACTGCTTTCACTCTTTAATAAAATGCAGATTTTGCTTTATACTTTTACTTTTTTTGGTTCAACTACCTTTTAAAAAATGTAAGTGGTAAGTGAGATTTTCATTCCATTTCTCGCTTCATCACCATTTCACGTGTTTACCTTCTCATGTACACTGTACTCTGTGCTCTGCACAGTTTATAGTTATGCGGATGCCTATTTTGCATTTTGCGTTTTGCGTTATGAGCTCATCCCTCCATTCTCCATTCAATTCTCAATGGGTGATGAGTGTATGAATGAAAAAACAGGAAACTCCTGTACCTTTCACAGTTTTGAGTGTAGAGTGTAGAGTGAGAGGATGAGAGGATTCAAGAAGATGTAAAATGTTAAGTACCTCTCACACATAATATGCTGTTGGCTTTTGATTTTTGATCAAGTCATCAAGTCGCTCCAGTTTGGAGTTTGGAGTTTGGAGTACACCATTCAATTTTCCATGTAGAACAAACGTGGGTGTAGATTGTAGATATATGTTGTGTGGTTCTTTTGCTATTTTTGATTGGAAATGATATGCATACTCCATTCTCCATTCTCCATACTTTGTATTATGTATTATGTATTGTGCATGAAAAATTCAGAGAATATAGAGTATGCATTATACAAGTACTCCTTTTTCCTTTCTCCTGTCCTCCTCTTGACTCTTGACTCTTGGCTCTTAACTTTTGGCTTTTGACTTTTGACTTGGAAATTGAAATGAAGGTGTAGTTCCAGCAACATTTACTAGGCTCTGCCGATGTGAAGATTGCACACATACACATGATGATCGTTACTGCATAAAAGGTCGTACTCAAAACTCCGAGACTCAAGTCTACTCCATTTCACGGGATGATACTTATGTGCGTTATGCCGTGTTATGTCATGAGCCGGGTCGTTCTCGGTGCTCTGTCCTCCATTTTTGAGTGGATGGTTGGGATATTCCACGGTTAACCAGATGATTTCAATAAATAAATTATTCATGATGGCCAAAAGTAGATCCGATTCTTCCCATATTCTTTTCACATGTGTACTCTCTACTCTGTGGATTGTACTTTGTGGATACGTGTGTTTAGTATTTATCTAGATTCTGTCTTCTATATTCTAGATGTAGTACCTTTTTTACTTTGACTTTGTCTCTGCGTTAACTCGCATCACCACACTTTTCTTTTGAAAATACGCAGTACACGAGAGAGGAGACAACATATATTGAAAATACATATTGAAAATACATGTTGAAAATACATGTTGATGTTGATGCTGGTCCGCACGTCAACTCTTTCTTGACTTTATTCATCCTGATTTTGTAAACTTTTACCAGTCCCTTTTCATTTTTCATGTGGCTTCTTTCCTCTTTTGGCCCAAAATACAAATACAAATATAAAGAAATCCCACTAACAGAATGAAAGAGAAAGAAGATGGAAAAATTGTACTTTTTTTTGATGTGGTTCCGTCCTTCTGAAGAACTGAAGAATACATTGAATATTGAGTACAAATACAAGTGGCAAATGGTAGACACAAATATTGCTCGTGCCTTTTGACTTTTGACCATAAAAAGAGAGACATGAGAAACACTGATATTGGTATTGATTTACTTGCTCGTGACATGTGTTTCAAAATTTTAAATTTCAAAGGACCCAAATTCAACATTCAAAACTCAAAACAAAATGATAAAAAAAGGTCACAGACAGAATACAAAAAACAAAGTATATGTAATTCAACCACGTATTGTACATTGTACAAAGTTGTGCAAAAAAGTATGATATTGCTGAAGTTAAAGTTATTTTTGTGAAATTTAGAATATGTACAATTTTCAATGACAATAAAAATATTAAGCAAAATTACAAAACACAGTCCGATTTGAGGATAAAAAGAGAAAGTAAAGATTCTCTTTTCCATGTTGATCTAGAAATTTCCCCAGTAGCTTTATCTTTGTTAAATCACAGCTAAACTGCATAGGTACTCTTTTACTCCTTGTTGTTGCAGTTGGCTTGATTTGTCTCGATTTGGCTCAGTTTGGCAGGGTGTTTATAAACTGACAAATGAAGGGAGAAGTGGGAATGAAAATGAAAATGACTTCAAACACGCATACAAACTGACAAGTGCTAATACCTTAATCGAGCTTCACAAATCCTATCCAAATTCCAAATTCAACTCATTCGCCTCACTCCAGCTCACTTCAGCTCACTTCACATCACCTTCTTCTTCGTGTTGACAAGTGCCATTAAAATCATTTACTCTTTCCACCTTCTTCTTTCCCGTGTACATTCCAGATTCCAGATAGTTGACTAGTGACCAGTAGTGAGTAGTGATTTCACAAATAGAATACACTTGCATGAAAACGCACGCACAATCCACATTCGTCTCCTAATTCATCATCATCAGCGTCCTCGACAGGAAATTATTACGTATATTCTCAACTACAATTAAATGGTCAACATTTCCAAAAGTTCCACCTATCAAAAATCCATAACCCCTTTCTTTTGTTTATTTCTACTTTTGTCCATGTGGCGTTTGTTTGGAGTATGGATATTGGATCATGTTTTAACTCTCTTTCTCCTTTTCTTGAGGCATTTTTTAGCTGTGAAAATGAGTGAGAGGGAGGGCGAGATTTATATAAATAAATATAAATACATATAATGAATGTAAATTAATAGAGAGCTACAATTAACTTGAGGCTGTATATTGTATATGTGCACGACGCTAGCGTGAAACGTGTTAGATGAAATTTACATGTAATTTAATATTCCCTAAATTTTACCCGTCACCATTCAAAAACATGAATTTCCTACCTGAAGCTGAGTCTTTTATCATTAAAACTGGTAATAGGCCAGCGAATTTGAAAATGTGACTGAAAAATTCAAAGTGTCAATCAAATCATAAACAGTTTATGTATCAATCATGTTCATTGTTCATATGGCGTAAAAAAGAAGCATGTGGAAGTGGGAATGGAAATGGAAATTGATCATGAACAAAGACACACAGACGGTTCATGATAATTCTCCTATTCAGTTTTTCCTATTGATATTACCACTGTGCACTTTTTAACCCATAAATCCTCACTTAAACTGGTCCAAACTTTGCAAATCTCCAGACTCGAGTCTCAAGTCTTTGGAAATGTTCTGGAATAATAAATGAGGCTTATGTGATTTTGTGGACACCTTTCCAGATTTTATAGTTTTTGCTAACATACTCTTTCTCCCTCGCTCAAGAGAAGGAAAACCAAGTAAAGTAAAACAGTGCCAGAGCTCGACATTCTACATTCTAGATTTACAAGTAGGAGTACAATAATATTATGCATACATATGTATAATACATAATAATGCACCACAATAAAATAGAAGGGGACAGTTTCTACTTTGTACTCCGGGTTCTGGATTCTTCTATGGATTCTAGATCCTCGGTTTTGGATATAATTACAACATAGAACCTAATGGAAATTCTATTATAGGAGACGTTCCAAATATGTCGTCACATTGATTTGTGGAGAAGGTAGAATATAAACTATAAAGCATTCTCCAAAATGTGCATGGAGTTGAGTGAGGAATGGGACATTGAATAAAATACATGTTCATGTTCCATGCTCCATTCTCCAGTCTCCTTTTGCTAGTTCTGTTAGCTGTTAGTCTAGTGGTGGAGACGTGTCTTTATTGGTATTCCACACAGCACCTGAGCATTCAATTCTTTGGATCGTTAAAGAACCTCTGGAACGAGGCAGTGCAGACCAAGAACACGAGTAAGAACAAGTACAAGAGGAGTAAAAAAAAGTGAAATTCTCCTTCATTCATTTATACGCATACAAAGTACAAAAATACAAAAATACAAAAATACACATGTACAGTTAGTTGAATACTTGTGTGAAAAGTTGTTCTTCATTTTCCATTTTCCATACATGAGGAATGTGCACCTTGAACCTTGAATACAGCGTCAGAGTCAGATGCAGAGTCCGTAGAATGTTGATCTATGTTTTATATTAGAGTGGGAGTTGGTACACAAAATACAGAGTACAAAGTCAAGTAGGAGTCCACAACTCTAAATTCTAAACGGTGACTCTTCTGCTGTCCTGTACAGCTGTACACTGTACAGTGTACACTCTGGACTCTGCCTCTACTTTCTGCACACCACAAGAAACCCAAATTAAGAAGAGGGAACAGAAATAGCAGGAAGAGAATAGAAGACGCTGTCCAAAAGTTGACAGCTGTATCCAAAGTTTTAAGCTTTGTGGTACACTGTAGATATTTTGTATTGTATTTTGCAGTGTTGTTCATGGTACACAATGTACACTAGTACACTAGTACACTCACAGTCCTCAGCTTTCCCTTCTAAAGTTTCAGTTTCTTCCCGCTTCCCGAGATTTTGTAGATTTCGTAGATTTTATATGTAGAGGTCGTAATTCTAATTGCAGCTTTGGATATCTCTCTTTATCTTACAACTATTCATTTGTATGTACAATGTGCAATGCGCACTGTACAAAAAGATGAGGACTCGACAGCTCGAGATCAAATGAGCAAGTTAAACAGTGGAGCATGAACACTGAACATTGGAAATGGAGCTGAGATTGGAGGTACGGTGAATGAAGAATGAAATGAGAAGCCCACAATTTCATCTCAAGACTCAAGACAACTCACTCCAGACTCCAGACTCCAGACTCGAGACGAAACAGTCAAATCTTCTTCCTCCTCATTTTCATTCATTGAAATAAAAAAACACAAAGTTTGGGCATAAACTATCAGATTTAATTCAACTTTCCATTCCAGACCTACATTTTATACATGTACAATGTACAATGTACAACTTGTAGTAAATAGTACACATCTTATCAAGATATAAGACGAGATAAAGAAATAAGAAATACTTTGTTCCACCAACTCAAGACACAGTGTACAGTGTACACTGAAGAGTATTGCCCATACATTTTCTATCTACATTGTCTTGAATGACTTTTTTTCATTATGATTTCCTCGCTCCAGAAAAAGAAAAAGACTCGCTATAGTTACTCTCACTACTCACAATATCTGTACATTGTACATTGTACATGCATTGCTCATTGGCCTTTTCTATGCTAAGTAGTAAAATAATGATTGTCAGATTTCTGAGTTGAGTTCAGATGAGATGAGAAGAGTGCTCTATCTTAAAAATATGCAGATTGCACAATGTACATAGACAGATTGATAGATAAACCCGGAAAAAGCAAAAAGAAACTTAAAATGAAATTTTGGAGGATTTGGTTTTGGCGGAGGAAGAAACTGTGTAGATTTCTAGATTTAAACAGTGCCGTTTTTTCTGTCCAATGTACAACGTGCAATTTGCGCGTAGAACTGTACACTTTCATTTTCCATGTTTCCATAAGTTTGCATGTCTGTGTTAATGGTACGTAATTTAACCACATCATACATCATCCTTAATACACTATATTATACTGGATCTACAAAAACTTATTTCCACCTACGCAAGGTTGAAGCGTGAAAAGTGTGTACTGTGTACTGTGAATCATGCACAATGCACAAGGTACGCAATGCATTACATTTGATGAACGTGAGTATGCTATTTTTATTTTTAAAAAAGGAGAAACACAGAAAAAGAAGCATAGTATTTATTTTCTACAACGTTCCCAGCAAAGCTCATTTTTCATCACGCAATAATATGGTGGAGAAGGTATTCTACTTATGCAGTGCAGCATTTTAAGTAGAACCTTTTTGTGCAACTAGGATTTGCCCCTTATGTAAAGTAAAGTTTAAAGTCTGAAGTAAATGGTTATAGATACTATATGACTCCGTTCACCGCATATACACACATCTATCTATATCCTGAGGCACGATATAAAGGAGATTTCCCCTGGGGAATTGAATCTTTGGTGAATTTTAAGTGGAGAAAGACTTTCTCCCCTCCTTTCCCTTTCCTTACAAGTAGAACCTTTATAATATTACAGGTACGCGTGGGAGGCAGACGTAATGAGAAAGGGATATGATTCTGTGATGTGATCAATCTCGTCTCATTGTGCTGGAAGCAGTCCCGATTTTCCTAGGGGAATTCATACATGTCCAATGTAAAGTGTTTAAATATATCCCAGTTATTTTCAATGTGGCTAATAGTACGCATTTTCCCTGCACCCGGAACCCGGACACGGATACGGATACGGAAATAACTAGTATTAGCACTGTTTGGCATTTCCCTCGCCTTTCTAGCTCGTAGCACGTTTTCTTTCCTATTTCCTATTGAAATATGCACAACTTCCAAACTCCAAACTCCAGACGCACTCTCAATCCAAATCCAACTTCAACTTCAACTTCAACTGATGCCAAAAGTAAAGTTATAACTGAGGAAAGTCATTTTCATAATGTCGAGGATCGAGGCTTACACACGTACTTTTACTTGTGTAAATTTCTCTTCATACTTCAGCCGGCTCATGTTTAGTGAGACCAAGAATGTAGAATGTAGAATGTAGGTTCCAGATTCCAGATCTAGATCTAGATCTGCATCTGGTAGGAACTACATGTTAATTGTAGCAAATACGAAATGTACATTGGTTCTGCTTGCGGTCCTCGTGGTCGGTTGGTCGAGGACTTTTACACTGGGACTGGGAACTTGAAACATGTGTGCATGGGAATTGCAAATTTACTTACAAGTGGCTCGGATCTTGAATGCATACACAATGAATACACAATGCACAATACAAAATACAAAACACAAAACACATGCATGTGGAGTTGGATGTGGGAGTAGTCCTCTGGAATAATTTAATTTATGTATTTAGTATTTAGCAAGTGTTAAATTACTTTGCATGTAGAATGTGGAATGAAGAATGGAGACTGGAGACTGGAGATACAATGTAAACTGTAGGTTGTGAATGGATGTGGATGACTCCTGCACATGCTTCCGTACTCCGTTCTCTCTTCCCTTGAATCCAATGTTTTTCTTTCTACTTTCCATGTGAAATACGTCTTTGTCTTGATTCCACAGAATTTATGTATTCCTCGACTCATTCAAACCCTTTTGTACTTTGGAGTTTGGAGTTTGGAGTGTTTACACAAGACAAGATGAATCGGAGAGGAATGAAGTGATTTCCTACATATTATTTATTTTGTGACTATATAACGTACAGTTGTGTAACCATTTATTATGCATGTCTATTATTTATTGCAATGAAATATGGAGCATCTAGAATCGAGAATCGAGAACAACATTGTTCTTGTCCTTGTTGCATTTCTCAAAGTGACGAAAGACGAAAGGGTATGTAATTTATTGCAAATAATTTCAGTATGCAGTATTCAGTATGCTCAAACTTAAAGATAGTAATTAATATTATTGTTATTAAAAGTTACCTGGTTTGATGCAACTCAAGCCGCAAGCTCCGTCACAAAGACATTTCTTCTTCTTGCTCTTGCAGTCTTCGTCCGAGGTGCATTTTCTACAAGTAAAAGGAAAATAGTTTGAATTATTAATTATGGTCAATTTAGCCATAGGAATTTACATTAAATTCACTAGAAAAGATTTCTGAACTTTTAAAAAAGAGGAAAGTGAGCACGAAAAGAATAACATGTAAAATATTATACAAACAAAACAAACCTTAGGCAAGTTCTTCCTTGGAGTTGAGCCTGAGCTTCATCACGAGGGCAAAATTCTGATGGGGCATTTCGAGGGTTTTTGTAGTAGAGTCTTCTACCCGGATAAAAGTCGGATGAGGGGTGATGCCAACCCCATGATGCTGAAACTAAAAGGAGAAACAGAAAAATAAAAATAAAAGGTTTTTTAAAAATGCAAAGCTTAGGGTTTTTGTTTTTGTTCAACCCCTTTTACTTTTTACACATGTAAGTTAATGAAAACACAAATTATATGAGTTGGATGTCTTCTTTGTACTTTGTACGAGTAAAAGCTTCTTTTGTTTGTCTTTTATCGTTTGTATTTTGTACTGCTGACGCTCCATCTTTTTCTCCATCAAACGTGTAAGTTAAAAGTCAAAAGTCGAGAGTCAAAATGTTACATAATAATAAATGATGAGGACAAATTCTTCTCGTATTATTTTGAATGGGCGTACACTTTAGACTTTAGCAGACGTGAAGATGGATATTTTTCGTCATCCAAATTCAATTTGACTTGTGGAAAAACTTGGTGCATGTTTGTATTTTGGGTGTCAAAGACCATTCCATTCCATCTGCATTCTAAACTTTATTTATAAATGTATGAGCTTATTTTGAAGCTCGTCATTTATTATTTCCATCTTCCATCGTCCATCGCATTCTTATTCTTTCATATTTCATACTCATTATACTTTATATTTTATACGTTATACTTTATACTTTATGCAGTAAAAAATAATAATGTGTAATGCGAAAGGATCCTGCAGACTTTTTTAATAATGTTAGTCAACAGTCAACAGACGGTGCAAGATGCAAGAAAAGAAGAAGAAAACAAAGGAGGCGACGGCACGTCAATACTAAAGAAATATTATCGACAATCGACAGTGACGGTGTCAAAAAAAGGGTGAAGGCAGTCACCGTCGTTATGAGATGATATGAAATGAGAATGGAATGGAATAAAATAAAAAGACAGAGTTTTGACTCCTTTTTTCCCTCACAAAATGAGAATGGGAATGAGTCAGATTCCGAGTTTTACACTTTGTTTGAACCAAGTCAGTCAAAGTGAGTGCGAGACTGTCTCGACGTCGTCTTCTTCTTCCTCGTTTTCCTTGTCTTTGTCTTTGTCAGAGCACGTCAGTGTCATTCCATTTCCAAAGCCAAATTTACTTGAACAAACTTTTTTGCATAAGGAAAAGAGGAAAGAATGAAAAAGTGTGTAGACATGACAGGACGGAGGTAAATATATTTGAATATGATTATTATGCGAGGAGACAGGAGAAAGGGGAGAACATTTCAAAATTTAGTGAATTCGACAGACCTCTGCCTCTTTCTCTTTCTCTTCCCCGTTCACCATGTGTTCTTTCCACATTCTATAATATTCTATTATATACAATCCGCATTTTACGTATCTACATTTGTATAGATTTGTATAGGTGAAACAAAAAGAAAAAGACTGTGTTTTTTCTTTTTTTCTTTCTTTCTTTCTTCAAAGCTTGTGAGCGTAGTAAATAAGCAAAGTTTTCTCTATTTTCAATGACACGAGTATAAAGTATAAATACGAAGGTTCTACAATCTACAATGTGGTGCAGTCTACAGTATACATGGAGCAACAGCTGTTCCTTACTTTCTCTCTATATCTATCTAGTTTTGGTTCTGGTTCTGGTTCTTAAAAAAGAAAAAGAAAACTTTTCTTTTATATCACAATCTCGATCATCATCATCATCATATGTATCATAGCATTTTATATCATGCATACGGATCTCAAGAAAGTTGTTGTTCTCTCTCTACACTCTACAGAACTTTATCTTTTTCTCCTCCTTTTTTCTTCTCTGTTTTCAGGTAATATCTGTAGAATGTAGAATGTAAAATGTGGAATATCCAGGATCTTGAAAAGAATATTCCAACTCCAGTCTAAAGTCTAGAGTCTAGAATCTTGAGAACAAATTACTTTAAACTATACAAATTAGTTAATGTAAGTGGATATAATTTCAAGTGGAAACTCCCTTCTTTCACTCATAATCAGTGTCACTTTTAATTTTACTTTTAAGTCTAGATGTCTTTGTGCACGTGACCTTCGGTGTCCAACATCCAACATCCGACAAGCGACAACCAACCTCTACTAAAATATCAAATGCACCACCATTTCTTTTCTTTTTCAGGCTAAAGCCTACAGCCTACAACCTACACACTTTGTTTTTGTTTTTTATTTCCCTTCACAATTTCACAATTTCCTTTCTTGATTCTAGATTCTTGATCACATGGTGTTTTTTATGAGATAAAAAAGTGATAAATCTCTCTTGAAAAGCATTATTATGCATCGTACATGTAGGATTTCCTTTATAGGTATGATGTATTATGGATCTATAATAATAAAAAATATTATGAAAAATTATTGATACTTGTATCGTATTGCTAATATTATTATTATACTTTTATTCCACATTTTGGAATGTGGAATGTGGAATGTGCCATGTCAGAGGAGAGTATAAATTACAAGGCTGAAAGTGACACCATCAAAACACAACACAAAACAACAGAAACAGAAACAGAATATAACACACGAGAACCAACGTAAAAGAGAAAAGAGAGAGAGAGAGAGTCCTTAGTCCTTAGTTCCCACTTCCCACCGCTTCATTTATTTTCTTTCCACTTAACTGCTCAATAATAATCGTGTCAATTTCATTCCTAGCCTCAAACTGCGTCTTTGTGATTTGTGATTTACTGGACAAAGAATCTGTCGCCCTCTTTCATTCTTTGTTTGTTTATTTATTTACATTTTGTACATCTAAAATAGATTATAGATGCATATGACATTCCACATTCCGTATTCCGTATTCAATATTCCAAATTGGCTCCAAAAAGAGAAATATCATAATAGCCATTAAAACTATGTATAATATATCATACTATATATCATAATAAAACATATCCCTCATTACAGATTACAGATATAATGCTTACTTGAGTGTATTTCGGAATTCAGAATTGGAGGGAGAGATTGCAGATAAGATTGATCAAGAGGAATTTATACAAGTAGAAAAGAGACAAGTATCCTAATAAAGTTGATAATACTGTAATGCCCATAAATAATAGTAAATAATGTCAAAGGGAAAATTATGCCACGTTTATCAATATCAGTATCAATATCACCATCATGTTTACTGCAGTAAATAAGTCTACGAGTTGGTTCGTAGAATCTAAAATCTATCCAGAATTTTCCTGGTGGTCCTTTTCTTTCTTTGAAATTCTCAAATGTCCCCGATATTCTACACTTTATTATTATTATTATTATTATATTATGATGATGATATTATGAGAGAGAAATTGCAACATTTTGCCAAAATATCTGCAATCTACAGCAAAGAAGGACAGCTGAAAGAGTATCTTGTATAATGTATAATGTACGATATAATACTTTGTCTCTTGTAGGTACTTTGACCCGCATCTGTCCATCCGTTTCTACATGACTCTGACTGTCTCTGTCAGAATGTCATGCATTATGCATTGTGTATTCTGTATATCAGGATCTGCATGTACATTGTACATGGAAAATTTCTGGGTATTGGTTTAAGTATTGGATACTCGAGACTGGAGACTGGAGACTCAAGAATCAAGAATCAGTTCTCAAGATTGGATATTTGTGTAATATGATACACTTTTGTTCCATAATATACAAAATATAAATAGATGACGACGGAATGTTGTTTAGGAGTTTGGAGTTCGGAGATGGTGACTCGAGACTCGAGGAATGGAATGGAATTGAATGGCAACGACAATAATAATGATGATGACGATGAAGACGAGAGAAGAAGAAAGAAGATGCCTATGAAAATGGAATGGAAATGGAAGTAAAAGACGACGATGGAACACATTGATAACTGGATCGGAAATGAAAGGAAGGGAGAGAAATGTGGAATGAAATGATATTTTCACTCAATAGTGGAAAACTGGAACCTCGATGAAGATGGAAGATGGAAGATGGACGCCATTGAAAGTGGGAAAGGGGAAAGGCATAATACAAGTGTCATGTATTAGAAAATGACACATAGTTTCCTCTTCTAATGTTAGACACATAATACATAATGCACAATACATAATACTTAATACAGACGCTATAGACTTAGAAAAATATCTACTGCAGTCTACAGCGACTATTGAATATTGAATATTGACTATATTCCACTGGTTTACTGATGACAGAAAACCCAAGGAATGCGTCAATTTTCCCTTTTTAGTATTAAATATTGAATATTGAATGGAGAAAGAAGAGGAGCAGGATGATTCAAAATTCAAAATTCAAAAAAGATATTCTAAGACTTTAGAGGTGAATTAAAACCACGCATATTTTGTTACAAAGCTCCAAGGAAAAATTAATAATTCTTATACTAAATAATTTCATTTAATTTACTACTATTTTTAATGCTGAAGTTAAAATTGAGTGGAAATGAGGAATTTAAATACTTTTCGATTGCCAATTCTCATTTGTAAAAACAAAACCAAAGCGAAAGCTCAACCAAACTCAAAGCTCCAAACAGTGTTCACGTGCCTGAGAAACGTGTCCTGTGTGCTGTAAACGGTAAACGGGATTTCAATAGTCCAGGAATTAAGCATAAAAGGTACTTTATTTAATCCTACACTGCAACTGTACAGTGTACATTTAACAGACAATAAACAGTAAACAATAAACTTGGAACAAAGGATCCGTTTGAAACCCGAAATTTTAAACTGTAATGGTTTCTTCATTTCTCTGCTGGCTAGACGCTCAACGCTCAACAACAAACGTTGAACATGCATAAAATCCTTAAATTCAAAACTCAACACTCAACTCAATTCTATCCAAGGAAATTCAGTTTTCAGTATTGATTTGAAGGTTTGTTCAGTATGAGTAAAAACTCAAAGTGTATCTGAAGCAAGAAGATTGAAAAGGGAAAGTGAAAAAGACGACTGAGTTGGAAAGAGATGATAAGTTGTGTATCGTGTTTATGTGTAGATCTACAGCACACTTGATTCATTCACACCCAGTACAAACAGCCTTAGAAATGTTGATGAATTTCAGATTGTCATTGTCATTCTTCTTGTCCTTGTTTTTATACTATTGATATTGTAGAGTTATGCAAGCTACTCTTTGAATAATGACAGTTTCCTACACTACTGCACATTATATTTGAAGCTTGAGCAGTAACATAATTATCTAATTATAAAAGATACCATATATCATGTGGCATTGAATATATATCCATGAAAAACATGTACAAATGAAACACTCTGAAATTCTGTATGAACTAGAAATACATCATTTTAAGTAAATAGAAGCGGACTTTGCATAACGCTGAACACAGACATGGACATGAACATGACCTTCCTCGCGGAGGAAGAGGAACTTTGTCAACGTCAAATTATTGAAAGGAGTCTCAACATTATTCATACTCTATACACTATACACATTTCTGTACAATTAAACTTGCTCTCCTTCTTTATTCTTTACTCTTCATTCTCCATTCACGATTCTCCATATTCTATATGACAGATATGCATTGTCTATTGTCTACGAGCGTAATAGAAAATCTCTGCTCATTTCCTCATTTCTCTCACACTGTAGAATACATAATAAACACTGCACCTGCTCTACTGCATTTCTGCCTGCTTCAAAAGTACCTTTGGATTTCTACTTGTAGGTTGTCCGTTGTAGATTTTATAGGTATTTCACTCTCGGATCGATGATCAATGTACGAAAACGAATACGAATACGAAAATGAAAATGAATGCAACTTTCAGTGTAATTCTAATCAAGTAGATACTCTGAGTTTGTTGACTATGGAGTACGGAGTGACACAATGCAGATGGAAATGGAAATAGTAATTCCATTACAAGTTAAAAATTACTTCATGTTCAATGTTCAATGTTTAATGTTCAGTGTTCTATGCTGTATTCAAAAGCCTGATTATTGCTCACTGCTTACACGTTGCGTAAGCACTAAACAGAAAGCAGTAAACAGCTGGAGATGAGAGGTGAAAGTGTTGTAAATTTTATGACTCTGAAGAGTGTGGAAGTGGATCACAAGCTCAAGTGAGAAAAGGATGGAGAATCAAAAGGGAAAATGACGGAATGGAAATACAAATAGAAATCGAAATCGACTGCTTTTGCTTCTGCTTCTGCTTAGGAACCAACTACCAACTACCAAAATGTATGAAATGGAGGAATGGATGAACATGAAAATCATAAAGGTGCAGCTTGGAAGATTTCCCATTCCCGATTTCCGATACTTGTGAGAGTGTACATTTTACAAGTTACAATTTACAGCGTACATGCCGTAGAACAGTACAAAGTACAGTGACAAGTAGAAAATGAAAAACGAGACAAGAAAGGAAATGCACATAATATTTCAAATTTCAAAACATCCATGTTCAAATGCATAACAGAGTCCTATAGATTTTTGGAGAAAGGAAGCCGTCTTCTTTTTTTCTCTATTTTCATATTTTATCGGAGACTCTGCACTCTGCACTCTGCAGTGTACGCTGTATGTTTATTTATATTTATATTTGTACGAGTAACGAGTAATAACAAATAGGAATAATAATCATGGAAAAATGAGGATATTTCCTCCGTGTGTACAGTCTGCATTGTTCACTGTTCATGTTCATATTTCATATCTCATTGTGTATTACTCTGCACTTCATCTCCAGCTCCAGTCTCCAGTCTCCAGTCACTCACACTGCATTTACTTGCTTGTTGTTTGTGATGCATTGATCTGTTCATAAGGCCGCCTGTCTCACTTTTTTGTTTCATTTCCCTTTCCCCTCTTTTCCATTTTATACTTTCTTTGCTATTCTGAACTCTGTATTTTGGGTTCTAGATTTTGTGTACAAAAAACAGATCTGTTTCTTTATAGTTATAGTTTTAGTACTTTCTCCAGATTCTCGATCCACATCCAGAACCAGATGCAGATCCAAAGTATGAAACAGAGACGGAGAACCGCGAGAAATAGAGAGAAAGAAATGGAACGCAGACATAACTCTCATGAATTTCAACAAATAGAAAACATAGATCTGTAGTTACAAAGAGATAAAAAATATACACATGACTCGTACTCTACTCGATACTTTGTTACTATAGTTGTGTTTGGGTTTCTGGTTTTAACATGGCTTTGACTTTGACTTTGACTTTCCCTCGTCCCTTTAACTTTTACGCTTCAAGTCCATTTCTGAATCCTTTTCTTTAAGCATTAGTCTCCTTTCTCTTTCCATTCTATTCTACATTTACATTTACATGCTTGTGTACAAATATTTTCTGGCACATCTTATACGCTGTACATTGTACATTATACTTTGTACTTTGTACACCCATTTTTAGATGTGTACATTTCTCCGTCCCCGTTTTTTGTCTAATACCTTTTGAAGTTTCGACATGAAGTGCTCCATCCATTCAATTTCTGCCTTTTCCTTTTCAATATTCTTTCCTTCCTCTCTTTTATTTTGTACATAGTGAACTTCGAGCTTCAACAGTAGTTTTTAAGGCATGACACACACCGTTACACCTTACACCCGTTTCAAAACAAAAGATGGAAGATGAAATAGGAAATCTCAAGTTTGTATACATAATACTTTGTACTTTGTGTATTTGCAATGCACTTGTGCTTTGTACGTTGTACATGTTACAAGTAAGGTTCACAGATGGTTACATGTGTAAGTTTCAAGATATTTTCAAATTTCAAACAAACACGTAGAACGTAGAACGTAGAACCTTTCATCTGTTTTTGATGGTTGATGGTTGATGGGGGTGGAATTCACACAACACCTGAAGAAAATTATATGCCGAGAATAGGAAAATGTCAATCCTGAATATTTTTAAGATCAGAGATCAAAGGTTCAAAGTACAAAAAAAGAAAAAAGAAGATGTATCTGTCAACTGTAAAATAATACTGGAAGGGAACAAAAGTATTAAAGCTCAAAGCTCAAAAAGAAACACGTGTGTAAAATATTTTGCAACATGTTTTCTAGTACAAAAAACAAAAAGTAGAACTGTATTAAAAACTAAAATAAAGCATAGAAAAGAGGGGACATTGAATTTTAAAATCTGTATAAATTCTTTTTACTACGTAACACTTGCATTATTTTATAATATAATAGATTATAGATTATAAATACTAGATGAACAGACTAAATATCTCCCACCAAACTAACGACTAGAGAGACGGTAGACGAAGACCAAGAGGAAGAGGAAAACGGGAGAAGAGAAAGAACGGCACTCGTGGTTTTATACGACAGCACATTTTTCATGTCAAGTGGTAGCTTCAAGTGGGTACTGGAGAGGAAGAGTGAGATCTGTCTACAGCGTACTGCAATACAGCTGCAAATAGAGTACAGTACAGTAGATCTTTGAAGGAAACAAGTTTAAGTACTACAGAGTACAGACTGTGCAGTGATTGTGAGGAGTGAATGGAAACTAGTGAATGGTGAATAGTGAATAGTGAATGGGGCAGAATATACACGTGTATCTAGTACCCACATTATGCATTATATACAGAGAAGTGGAGAATAACAAAAGTAACAAGATGAGTGGACAAAGATTACAAACTATGTGGCTAAGAGCTAATGGTCATTTGTATTTGTCATGGGACAAGAGCCGCTTTTCTTCTTTCTCCTCCAAACTCTACATTCTACACTCTACACTCTTTAGGCTCAGACTTGAGACTTGAGACGTGAGATTTGAGACTGGAGATTTGAGAAATGGACAAGGAAAAAAACTGTGGTCAGGATAGCATGCATAGATTGGAAAAGGGAAGAAAAGCCGTGGAGAAGAAATACGCTGCTTTACATTTCAGACTACTTACTCAAGTCTCAAGTCCAACTCTATTTGTGTGGTGTTACATGTAGAATGTAAAATGTAGAACCTCGTGTATTATGTATTATGTAGACGAACAAATGGATCGCTACTGGAAAATGAAAAAAGGTCTTCTCTTTTCTCTTCCTTCTCTTACACTCCATTTTTCAACACTTGTTCTTCTTCTTTATATTCATAGATACTCCATGCTCAATACTTAATGCTCAGTACTTAATATTTATTAAGCTATCAGGTCGTTTTCAATTTCTAATCTATATCTTGATCAGGAATCCTGAGCCTATTTTCAAAGGATACAATGATAAAACATACAATGTCTCTGAATGTCCCCACAAGAATCAGGATTTCTTATTTATTTATGTATTTTTATTCAAATATGAAAAATTACTCTCAACTCTCACTCTCCTTTCACATGTCACATTTCACATTTGAAAAAATAACATCAAAATAAAAAAGAATCGACTCAAATTTTTCTTTACTACTAAATACGGTATTATCACTTTCTTTTCAAATTTCAATAAAAGACACAAACTTTACTTTTTTAAGTTACCACTACAAATTACAGTTATCATTTATCATGGTAATAATATCGATAACATAGGCATTATACGTTTTCCCAGTTCATATGACAGCTTCAGGTTATTTACAAAAATCCTTGTTTTTTTTTCCTTTTTGCTTTTTCCCTTCAGCTGGCAGACGTACATGTAGAGTATAAAAATACCATTTTGTGAAAGGAGAAAAAAATTATTCTAGAAAATAGAAACTCTAGGGTGAAAGCTCAAGAATAATCATAGTAATATTACATATTTTATATCTTATGCGTCTATTTTCTATTTTTATCCAGTACTTGATGTCTGATTTCCCATGCCCAAGATAGAGTAGCAAAATTTATAAATGTCGCAGCTCCCAAACAAATCTAAATATATATTCACTACAGAAAATTTACAATATATTATACAGTATACAGTCATTAGTATTGTACTTTCCAAGTTTTCTATTGAACTGTAGTTGTGAGCTCCTGCAATTTGAGTTACACAAGGGAAAATATTGAGAGGATCGGAATTGGAATCGGAAGAAGAAAAAGAAAAACTGCAGCTCATTTTTAGGCTGGATCTTTAACGATAGTTTCTATTTTCTATAGTCCATTTTCTTTATTTTTTCATGAAGGAAGGATAGCTTGTAGCTTGTACGTTGTACGTACTACGTAGTAGATCAGTTGTAGGTTGTATGTACAAAACGGGAAAGGGGAGAACTGAGAAGTGAAAGTGAGCGGTTAGATGAATACATCAATATTTACTTAAAAATATGTGCGGAAACACTGGGAGATTATAGCTAAAAAGGAAAAAGGAAAAGCCCCAAAAGGTAAAAGGAAAATGGAAAAAGAACAATCTAGAATCTACATTTTTGTACATTGTACATGTTCATTTTACCCACTTTCTACGTCTATTTTACTCGAGGCCACAAAAACATACTTATCCAAGAGATCCTTTGAATATCCGAAGCAGGTAAATATACAGATCTAAACACATTCATACTTTATATAGCTACTGCAAAGTGAACAGCTTCTACATGTACTAAAATTCTTTTGTCTTACAAGGAAAAAGCATAAAGATAAAGAATTTTCTAAATTCTAGAAGAAGAAAAGAAGAGAAGTAAAAGAAGTAGGAAAAAGTATCTGGTTGTTTTCTTTGGACACATAATCCAAAAAGAAAACAAGAATGGGAAAATGCAACATTCCTGCACTCTCATTTTTTTCACCCTATAACGTCTGTACACTGTGAACTGTAGAAAGTGTAGCCTTTGTGTTTGCTCATTTTTGCACATAAAGATTATAAATACATTGTACGTTTTACAGGGTGAGTGCACTACTTTTTATATTTCATGAAAAAGTTACCTACATCTTCGAACACTGCCACTGGTGATGATTGCTTACTACCTAATATACTAATATTATACTGACCGTTTCACAGGAAGGGTTGTAAATTGTAGATTGTACGAGGCAAAATAGATGTATGAAAAATAGGAGGGCGGGGAGAGGAACATTCATGAGTTCCCGAAAAAAATACTATAATAAAAAGAAAGTAAACGTGTACAGGATACAGGATACAGAAACGGTTCTATATTCTACATCCTTTTTCTATTATAAATGTAAGCCCTGAGAACTGAGAACTGAGAGTGAAAGCTTAAGGTCTAGATTCTAGATGGAGAAGGGAAAGATTACAGATATTTCTCTAGGTCAATGGTAATTCTCCATTCCCATTTTTTAGTCTAGTCTTTTGCATAAATGAAGATTGTATAGATTATAGATATTACTATGCCTTGTATATTGTACAGTATAAAGAATATACCTATTCTTCATTGTATATTATAAATTATATATTATCACAGATTCAAAGTTCAAAGTTCTCAAAGAAAGTAAATGGAGAGGTAAAAAACAGGAAATCTTGTTTGATAAAAGCTTCCTTCCAACTTCCAACTAGCCGCATTAAAATCCAAAATCCACAGCGTCCATGTAGTCCATAATATAATGTCTAGTCGCGGTATCTCACATCTCAAATCTCGAATCTCAAATTTCAAAAAGCTAAATTAGTTCAAATTTTTTCTTCCACTACTAATACTGCTCCTGCTGCTCTTTTTACATTTTCATGCTTTTCCATTATAAATGATGTACTACAAATTTTAGTTGTATTTAGTATTTATCTATGTACAAATCATTTCATAACTCTGCTCTCTGCTCTGCTTTGACTTTTTACTCCGTACTCCGTATTTTCTCCTTTATTCTACTATTCATAAAGAGAATTTCTTCCTCCTTAAAATGGAGAGGTCACAAACAAACAGGAATCTTGAATTAATAATAATAAACATAATACATGTAGTATAAAGCCTACAATGTGCAAGCATATGGCTGATGGTTTTAACTTGATGTTTTACTATTTACAATTTACCCTTTACAACCCTCTAAAAAATAAACAGACTACAAAATACAGAATATTCATGCTCCACGTTGTAATTTGCCAGAAATGTGTAGAATGTAACTCAAATGAGTCGGAAATTCGGAAAGTGGAAAGTGGAAAAGGAGAGTCAGTCAAAAAAAGTAAAAAGAAAAAGTGCATGCACTGTCGTCTCATACACTTTTATTAACGGTGCATTTTCCTTATCTACATTCTACATATTTTTGCGGAGAGATGAAAGGGAAAGAATGAAATTAATGGGAAAGTTTTTCCAATCTCTATATATTCACGATTACTCTTTGCTTGTATAGTATAGGTACAACCATGCACTATGCAGAAAGTAGAAACTACACAAAAACACTACTTAAACTTTTTGGTTCTAAGTTGTAATCCATTTATCTTGCATGTCTCAAGTCTCTACGATTTAGATTTTGGAATTTAGAATTTAGAATTCGGTTTGAGAAATGTGTGTGCCTTTTGATTTTTTTATGCAAGACATGGAAAATGGAAACTGAAAAGTCGACAAATGGACAAAAGTATCGTCTGACGTCTGACGTCTGAACCTTTTTGACATTTAACATTTAACAATCTACAAACATATAAAAGTTAAAGTTGGAAAAGAGTACTTGAGTACTTAAGGAATGATAAAACAGGGAGAAACTTTTGAAACTCAAAAGTGAAAACTCATCATTTTTGATCATTTCATGTTTAATTTACAATTTAATGGGTTTTTAAGAAATGCACATGAAAATTTGCAAAAATAATTTGCAAAAGGAAACAAAACAGAAACAGTTGGTAGTTTGGGCATATCTTTAAAATCATGTGTCATTAATTTATGTAGAATTCAGACACGAGGGACAGAATCTGGGTTAAATGTACCATGTAAAATGTACATTGTACATATGTTTAGATGTTGCAGCTAACAGTACCATCCTTTTTAATGCCCCACTAAACACTATAGATTAGTTGTCTCTTTTGTCTCGTTTCTATTTCTACTCCTCTGTCATACATGTAAGTAAATAACTGATGGCTAATGAAATTTCTTCTCCCAAACTTCATAGCTCATAGCACATGAAACTGTACGAGTCAACAACTAATAAACTGTTTGAATAATACCAATCACGTTTTTTTAAATAAACATGCTATACTAAAATATTATTGATCGATTCTCTATCTAGAATCTAGAATCTACAGAGAACAGAGAACAACAAAAGCAAAAAATAAGCAGCAGATCACCATTCACATTTACGATATAAAATAGAAACTACAAAGTACAAAGTACAAAGCAAAATTAAAATTTTTTACCATGCTTTCACATGGTAAAAAAAATCATCCATCATCGTCAGCTTTTTTTTCATCCCTTGTTTACTTGTCCGATTCCGATTCTTAAGGAGGTGACAGGAACAGTTTTACCATAGATTCTAGATACTGAATAACACATAACTCATGTATAATACACTGTATAGCTTATAGCTTGGGGAAATTTGGGGGAGTATAAAAAAATCCAACTATATGCATAAATTTGATTACAATTTACAAAATATTATTTTTCAACAACAAAATTTTAAACTGATAACATTTCTACAGCTGTGCTATAAAGCTGTGATATGATCATAGCAGGAATTCAAAGAAACTGAAGGGATCCGAAAACCAAAGGTCCAACCAAAATCGTGAACACAAAGGGTGGAAAATGGAAAACCCCATTTGGTTTGGTTTTACATGTTTGCATAATTCGTAGTACGTAATACCTAATGTTGAATGTTTAGTGTACTTTCTTGTTTCTAGTACTAATAATAATAATATTCAGTTTTCAATTTACTCTACTCAATTTGTAGAGTTGATCAATTCAACAAGATGCAATACGATGCCATGGAATGGGAGAAAATGCTTTCTCTTTCTCAGAGACAGAGTCAGAGACAGGGCGAAAGATGAAAAACAAGTTGGAAAGTTTTACTATTATTTAAATTGAATGGTAAAACACACGTGTGTGAAATTTATATTCAAACTTGAAACTCTCTATTATTCCAAATTTCCAAACTCCAAGTCTGTCATATACTATACATTATACATGTTACACGTTCTTATGCTATACTATACTACTATTTTTGAAAGATTATCCATAACCACACATTCAGATTCAAATGTTTACTTGTAGGCTACAAGTTGTAGCTTGTTCTCATTCTCATTCTTATTTTTCAGGAAGAGAAGGGGAAAGTTTGTTTTCCACCATGTCGATGGACGGACGTGCTGCTCATTTCAAATTTCAATAAAAAAGAACACTAGAGGAATAACGAATTCAGCTTCCTATTGATGTTTGTGTACTACATATACTACATTTAATATAAGTTCGAGCGACAAACCAAGTTTGCAGAATTCAGGATATTCAACATTCCCAAATACAACGATAAAAATATTTATTCAATATTCAAGAAAACACATACATTTTTGGGATTCCGAATTTCGAATCATCTGAACATGATATTGAATATTGAATATTTAATATAAATTGTGTGCATAACACAGAATATACAGCGTACTTGAAATAAAAAATAATCTACCTGTTAGACAAGTGAGGAGAGTTACAAGAAGCCAAACTCTGTCCACGGATGAGGTCATCTTCACTTGTTGGAGATTCACTTTTTTTTTTTACATAAACTGTGATTGAAATTGATTGTGATTATTCTGAATCCGATTCCGAGTCTGATTTATATGTAACAAAACACTTGACTCTGGATCTCGTGAATCATAGAAATCATGGAAACGACAAGTGGGAAAGGTTTAATACTTTTCTCAAAGTAAGTCAGTATTTGTCTCAATTCGCACTTGGATTCAAGATTCAAGTCAGAGATGATGACGACAACAGTTTGGTTAACCTTTCGTTATGTTTCAAGCACGTTGCACGGTACACGATAGACGATGAGGATATACACACAAACTTGATTGTATTATTTATTATTTCCTATAGGCTTTTCTTTGAGACTTTGAAACTTTGAGACTTTGAGAAACACGTTGGTTTGCCCGTCTTATTTTTATTTACTTGATTTGGCGGCTCATGTCTTGGCTCTACAACAGCACGGCATGACTGCCATCAACGAATGACAACAACAGTGACAATGCGATCCCATACCATGCCATGGGAAGTGGAGAAAGCGAGAGGGAAAGTTTCACTGCGCACTACATGTAGATTGTAGAATGTGTAGAATTGTAGATTGTAGATATCCTGTCCTGTTTTCCTATCGGTTGGACGGTTTCTGTGCTCTGTTTTCTGCAGAGTCTAGATGCCTGCACAGTGCACATTGCACACTCTCTATTTTCTCTTTTTCCTACTTGCTGTTTTCTGTTCTCTGTTCTCTGTTTTCCCTCGCTCTACGTTTTTACTGTGGCGATTGAAGGTTGAAGATTGAACTGGTGAAAGAGGGAAGAGGGACGAGGAGTTTGGAGTTTGGAAGCAGGCACTGAATATTATGAAAGATTCCTGTTATCGAGATGCTTCTTATTTCAGTGATTATGATGGAAAAGGTTCATCACGTTAATGAAATGAAATGTTCTGTTGCAACTATTTAGCTCCTGGCTACTTCATTGTAATTTGTAATTTGTAATAATGGTAGTGGTAATAAACTATTCAGTAGATAAAGACGGAGAGTGGAGAATGTACTACATGTGTGCGTCATGATAAGTAACAAGTAATAAGTAGTGTAAATAGTTGATAGTTGATACTTGATACTTGATGAATGTACAATGTACAAAGTAAGATGTAGATGAAATGATGAGCCAAGTCCTATATCTTTTATTATAACTTATAAATTATAACGGAGAACAGAGTGATATCCGAATAGATAAAGGATAAATATTGGGCAAAATTCAAAATGTAATTATTTTTGGTGTGTGCCAAAAGTTTTTTTTTATACCTCAAGTTAACCAGATGAGTCAATGAGAAGTTGAAGAGGTAAGTGAAGCTGAAGGATGAAAGGTCTGTTTTTTGTTTCTCTCTCTCTCTCTTTCACTCGCTTTTGCAAGATACATGTACCATGTAAAATGCACATTGTACAATGTACATACATGGAGATGTGTCAAGCTGTCCCGTCAACCCTCCTCCTTCGAGATTAACTTTGACTTTGACTTTTTTTTAACTGGAGACAAAAAAAAGTTCTATCGTGTGATCTAGATTCTAAATACACGTGTATAAACTATAAACGTCAAAAATAGACAATAGACAATGGACAAATGGAATTGAAGTTTTTTTTCAAAAAATTTGGCAAAATGTACAGTGTACAGGATACATGATCTCGAATCTCAAGCTTCTAGTCCAAAGCATATAAAATATATTATATAGGCTCAATAAATAAATATTTAATATTGAATAGATTTTAGTAGGGATGAAATGAGCTACTTTCACCTCAAAAAATGGTAAAATGAGTAAAATGAACTAGCTAATATAACAAGTAATTTTACCAGTAGCAGTATTATGAGAGTAGGAAAGCTCCGGTACAGATCTTCAATTATGATGATAGTATTATACATTATATGTTATCTGACATAATGCTTCATGTACAATGTACAATATGTTTTGTACATTCCAAGAACAAGAAGATGATGATGATGCTTCCTAAACTTTGGCTTGTATCATCTTGTAACTTGTATCTTGTAACACGTGTCCCTCATGAAACAGGTATGTTTCCTCATATAAGATATTTCATTACTCAGGATTCATGATTCATGATGTAGAAAAGTTGAGGAGGAACGGGGAGAGTAGATATGAGAGTCAGGGAAGAAGAAAGTGCGGCATAAACTGGAAACTGGGAAGAACAAAGAGATAACTTTATACTCTAGTCCCTTTATTCTTTATTATTATTATTAAGTTTAAGTGCATGCCTATATGCATGCATCATACGTGTGCTTTATATTATGATGTGTATGTCTAATATACTTTTTTAAATATTTAAAGATAAAGATGCTAGAGAAAGCTGAAGAAGAAAATTACATAGTTGCGATATCATATCTAGGATTTAGCTACATGTTGGTAGCTGTGGTTTTACTGGTGTATAAAGTATATGTGTAATAAAGGTGGTGGATTTCTTGGCTCTTGCTTGGCTGGACGTAAATACCTATAATATTATACGATACATGTTCTAAATTTTCGACTCTTCAGTTGTCCAGAAAACTGTTAGATGGAAACTGGAACTAGAACTGATAAATAGGAAACTTGACAACTTTCTGAGTACGTGAAACAGACCCCCTGAATAAATAGGATGCTCAATATCCCAAATGCATGAAACTATCGAATTTCTTTTTAACATTATTTCCTGTGTGGAAAATATTGTGGTGATTTGTGTGTTCTTTGATGTAGCAAAGCTATATTCTGAGTATGCTTTCTTTTTGCATTTTGGTTTGACTATCGATTAAACGTTCAACGTTCATTCACTGTTTTTATCGTAATAAGTAATAAATTGAGGAGAATATTGTGGGTTATACTTTTACATGTACCTTGCCTTGCTCTTAAAATTCCAAAATCCAAAAGTCAAAGCATTTTATGTATATAGATAGAAAGCTCATAGAGCCGTAATTTCTTTATAATGTTTCTACATTTTATAATGCTGAGTTCTTATTTCTCCAACATTATTTCTTCAACAAGGTAGCAATGCAACAATTCAGTTTTTTGTAACTTTTTTAACTAGGTATATTATTGTACGTTCAATATTTTATTCCCTTGCCATTCAGTTGCCGGTCACTTTTTATCTCATTCCGTTGTCTCATCATAAATAAAAGATTTGAGTGCTATGAAGGTATAAGCAGATCTGAAAAACAATGCAGCTTCATTGAGATAAAAATTGATCTAAAAATGCAAAGAAATTATCGTCTATAGAATTCGGGTCTGTAGGATTTTAAACCCTTTCAAAATGTCCTACATGCTGAAAAAAGTAATCGATGTATTAGACAAAAGTAGGTAAACTGTAATATTTATACACCATTGATTTTTTTATCTATTGAATTAATTATTTTTTTATAGGTAGGTGAATATAATCTACAAAAGATTTTCCTTCCTAGAATCCTGAAAAAATTGTAACACTTCAAATACATACTTTGAATAACACCGAGTCGATTTTTAAAATTAGCTTAAATATACATGTCCAATATAGTACTAATTAATTGCTAATATGTCGAAGAAATAAAGTCAGAGCATTCGCTCTTTGCTCTAATAATTCTTCATACGTCAAAGAAAAAAAATGGTATGACATAAATTATGTCCTATGGTATAATAAAAAGGTATATTTCATGATAGACAAATTAAGGAGTTGGACAATTACCATTTATCAGTGTATACTTATTTATTATGTGTACAGTGAACACATAACTTTAAGCCAGCAGTGACTTTTTTCAAGGTATGTGGCATACATATAATATTTATGTACAGTTACGTCATGAAATACATGCATGTATATAATATAAGTTCGGGATTTAGGGTTCTTCATATTTCATATTATATTATACTGATGATTATCGATGAGTTATTGTATTGGTAATTGTTATTGAGTTATATATACCTTTTGCAATAATAATTATTCCTTCGTCAGGTTACCTTGAATCCAAAAATATGTAAATTATCATATATACTTCAACATCAAAAAAATGCGAATATTAACGACGAAATGCTATGCTTCATTTTCTATAATAGTTCTACCACATAATTTACTGAAAACGATTAGTGGTCTAGCTAAGCACGTAGTTAAACTACACAGTGTAACTGTCGAGGATCACTTGATATATATTGAAAACGTCCATAAAATATACTGGTATATATAGTACATATTATGTACAGTGTATACAGGCTCAATGTAAAAGTCAATTGAATACATACTGGGGTATTTAGGGTGTCTCCAATATTTTGAAACTATGAAATTCACTGAAAAATATTTCCAGTTTCACAATCAGACATAATATTATACCATTTTGTAAATGTTTTAGAAGGCGATAAGTTTAGTATGAAGTATGAGGTGTAAAAATATCATATAGTTACAGGATTAAAATTAATGACAATAATTATTGCACATTCATTGAGCTATATGGCCCATTTTATGCCATGTACCTGAGTCACCTTTTTTTATACAGTGCATGTATAGTCTATAGTATTTTTTCTTGACATGCGAACTCTGAGTGCTTTGTGTTAAATACAAGAGAATGAATTTTTTTTTCGTACCACCCTATCGAGAACCGGCATATTATATCTCAAATTTTTTCTCTGCTTTCTGCTTTGTTGGTAGAATACTTAATTAATTGCTCGTTAAATCTTCTTGTGTTTTACTAAGGTATTCTACATCATCCCAAAAAAGGTTCACATCCACTTCATCTTCAACGCCATCAAGAGTTCCTGTAAGTTCAAAACTGTATTAATTTTTTTACTAAATCTTTTTTTAACATTAGGTGTTTCTATTAAAAAATCAAATAACTTATTTGTAATGTATTAAGGATATACGCATAACGTATAATGTATTTATGACATCGTATTTGTACAAGGACAAATCCCTCGTGGTTCACTAAATATTCAGTACAAAAAGTTTTATATTTTTTACGTGTACAAACAGTGAAAGAGTTCAAAGTACAATTAGGTATTGTAAACTGTATACCATTATACCATTAATCATTAAATGAAACAAAAATGTTCAATAATTTCTCCATTAAAATACTAATTCAAGTTGGAATTATGTGATGATTTATAGATGATGTAGAATAATACTGCAAATGTGTTTTTTTTATTTCAATTTTTTTTTTGGATTCAATAAAGAATTTTGTGGAAGTATTTTATATATATTATATTAATTTTAGATCAACTGAAAAGGATATTCTGAACTCTGGACCGCAAAAACAAAAAAAAAACTCTCGTCTATATATTTTTTGATTATCTCTGCATTGATCTGTAAAAAGTCAACTCTGTTAACTGTTGAATACACTTACAAAAAAGTGTTTTCTTATAGTTCTTAACACACAAATTGAAATTTTACAAACAAAACATTTTTGTTTTCGTAAAAGGTTACAGTGTACTTAATATAATATAATATTGTACAAAGTACATATATTATTCTGAGATGCATTTTTTGTTTGTATAATCATTATTTAAGAAAAACGAAAACAAAGTATATAAGTATTATAATATAATATTATAACTTTTAGTTTTAAAGTATTTGTATTTCCTACATGTTTATGCAGTCGTGTACAAAGCGAAAGGCAACCCAAGATCTAAAATTAAACTTGTGCAATTACTTTTGTAAAAGAGAATGGATATATATACATTATACATATATATATTATTATAGTAGTAGCAATAGTCATAGTGGTTTTCACATCTCTTTAAACATATCCGACTCATGTGCCAATTATTTTTAACTTGTTCTACAGAGACCTTCACCTAATAAGACCGACCAGGACCGCTGCCAAACCACTATTGTTTCTTTTATATATCATCCGACCAAAGTTATTGTCTTCACACTTTACATTTCCACACAGTTCTCTCTTTATCTTCTTCCGTGTCATTTTGTTCAAACAATTACAAGTCAACAACAATGAGTGAATCCGGTGCTGGTGTAAGTAGACTATTTATATATATATAAAATATGATATATTATACATTTTTTATATTCCTATATTATTATCATCGAATTGTTTCTGATTTCTGATTAACCAATTTTTTGAAAAAGGTATAAGGTATAGTTATAAAAATATTGTATCATTCTCGATTGTAGAGCTATATATAAGAGCTAGCTTGAAAGAGTCAGTTTTACATCCCAATTTTTTACGCCAACTAGGATTTTTTAGAATAATAATTAATAATTATTATGATGATTTTTTCGCTGGGTATGTGTATCATGCATTATATTATGCGGTGTGTATATGTGAGTTTTTTACCACAAAAAAAAGCGTTTCTATGACAGATTATTTAGACTGTTCGATAAAATCAACAACAAAAAACAACACGGAAATAACTAAATATATTGTGGACTGTTTGATAAATGTGATATGTAATAATTATATCATAAAAGGTACAGGGTACTCTGTAATATCTGTATAGACTATACAGATTCTGTATAGTCTCTAATAGAGTGTAATAGAGACTCTCTATAATAGAAAATAAATAATAGATAGTGTAATAATTATTGTGTGTACCGTAATAAAACTTTTTTGTTTAGGCATTTGAAATTTTTTTGAAATCTTAGAAGTTAAAAGATTAGAGAACGACTTTTAGTTCAAAATTCAAAATTTTAGCATGTATACTTTAAAATTTTGTTGTAATGTATAGGGAATAAAAACAGTTGGAGTCCAATAATAATCATTATTATTGGACATTGAATACTAAACCATACCATATACACCATACACCATACTGTTTTCAAAATTTACAATGACAAAATTGGCCAGAACTCTTTAAATTCTTAGTGGTGTAAAAAATGGGTGTTTGTGGAGCAAAACATGCTAAACTAGCTGAAGTAGATGAGGTTTTTTTTCTTCTCATTAGAGGCATACAATATTTATACACAAAATAGTATAATATAAGTATTATTTATGTATTTTTGTTGATTTCTAGGATTTGGGAAACTTGAGAAACTCCAAACTCCCTATTATTTGGGTTTTGGGTGGTCCTGGTTCTGGAAAAGGAACTCAATGTGAAAGATTGGTTCAGAAATATGGTTTTGTCCATTTATCCTCTGGTGATCTTCTCCGTGATGAAGTTGCATCTGGTTCCGAGAAAGGAAAGGGTATGTCAGCAATATACAATAAACTTGAAACAAAGTAAATGTTACATGTAAAACTTATTAAAGGATATACTAGGGTGTAGGTTTACATTTTGGGTTTGATTTTGTTTTATAGAATTGAATGAAATGATGCAAAAGGGAATGTTGGTTCCTCGTGAAGTTGTTCTCGACCTTATTAAGCAAGCCATGATTAGGAGCTTGGCTAATGCTAAGGGATACCTTATTGATGGATATCCAAGAGAAATTGAACAAGGAGTAGATTTTGAAGATAAGGTATTTACATTTTTACGTACAATATATCATATCAACTAAACATAATATTATTATTATACCACATTTAAAAATGTTAAAATTCACTCTAAAACTGTATAAAATATCAATGCGTTGTGTTTTCTAGATTGCACCATGTACTCTAATTTTGTACTTTGATGTGTCCGATGACGTCATGTTGCAACGTCTCCTTAAACGTGCACAATCATCTGGTAGAGTTGATGATAATGAGGAAACCATCAAGAAGCGGCTAGATACTTTCCATAAGGTCTCTGAACCTGTCATGCAAAAATATGCTGAAAAAGTAGCAACAAGTAAGTACAATACATAAACCAATTAATGTACATAGTTTTTCATAAGAATTTTAACATCCACTGTTTCGTCTAATACTACTAATACCCCTAAAAGTATATAAGGATTATTAATTTTCATATCAGCATATCAAAATCATTTTATGATTGTTTTTTCTTCTTTTTGTCATTTTAGTCAAAGCTGAAGGTACAGTTGATGAAATTTTTGCTGTCGCCTCAGGTCATACGGATAAGGCTTTAGCAAGTCTACAATAAATGAAATGAATTTTCTTAAGAGCACAAATTTACAAATAAACAAAACAAAACAAAAAAAATCAAACATTCGGCATGATTTCCCAAACTTTACTCGGTATATCAAATGTATAAATGAATAAAAACAAAGAAAAAAGTTATACACAAAAGCCTAAAAAATGTGAATTTATAAAACGTTCAAGTCTTTTACCCTGTAATTTTCCGACTATTTTCGTGTTAGTGTTTAATTTTGCTAACATTTATCGTCAAATCAAATACGATCAATAATAATAATTGTTCGCCACATAATATAATGTATTAAATACAATATGAAGGAGAGGGAATTCAAAATAGGTACAAAAGAGCAAAAACTTTCAAATTTCCGATAGAAGAAAATGAAAAGAGTACAATGCTTTATCGCTTTACATTTTCACCTTTTCTGGGCCGATAAATAATGATGAATAATAATGATAAAAATAATTATTATTTATTATTATTGATACTGTAGACCATAACTATTATTAATTATTATTGTCATTTAAAAAAAAAGTTACTTAATTACTTACTAGTATTATTATTATTGCTATACTATTAATTGAAGAAGAAAAGGTGCATTGTACCAAGATTTGATCAGTCAGTGTTATTTGTTAGTATGTTATTGATTAAAATATTTTATTAGTCCATATGTATAGTTTAGTTTTTTAAAAAGTTGCACCTTAAGGCTTCTTTGACAAGCTCAATTATACAATCTCTTATGTATTATTATACGATGAATGGTTTCTTTCCATAATAATTTTTAAAGAATTTGTTGTCTAGATGAAAAATAAAATGAAATAAAAGTTTTAATGCTCATCAAACTCCAAAAATTCGATTAAATTGTATTTTTTTTAAAAAAGAACCTCATACGTACCGTTACATAATATTATAGACTCGCATATTATATAATAAATAATAATAATGGCACAATGATGATTAATTTTATTCTACATAATATATATGAATATGAAGCGTGTCAAAACACGCCAATGAATTTTTAAACGGATACCATATATACACAAGTACATATATATATACATATATATTATTATGTAGTGTAAAATGAGAATTTTTTTATTCACCGTTATGTATCGCGTTATCATATACAAAATTTGAGACGCACCAGCTTATGATGCTTATAACATAAACTAAATATGTTATGAATAATAATAATATAATATAATGTACATGTATAATGTGTGTATAGTTTACATATATATAATCTATCTCTTTTATATAATATATTATACTAAAATGATTTCAAAAAAATAACACTTCTCACTATATTCATACCTCCAAAATTAGTTCACATTTTCCGATTCATTCTTTAAAAAAAATGAGCATTTCTTATACAGTTACGTAACCTATAATATATAATCGTGTGTACATATTATGTTCCTTTTGTCATACACTATAATATATAATAATCTATAATGTACAATCTACAATACTTATGAAGGTACAAATCTTCAGAATATAATCATAACAAAATGTTTACCTTACTAGTTGCTTCTATTTGTAGTACATATCAATATACACAATACACATACCATGTACACTGTTCATAGTAGTAGTAATCAAGCAGTTTTTTTTCTTCCATTAATACTACAATAACAATCATCAATATTGTAGATAATAATAAATATTAAATAGTATAATATTATCCCCATCTCTCTCTCTCTCTCTCTCCATTTTCTCCTACTTTAAAAACATAAAAACACCAGTTCTATATTTTCTTTTACAAATATAGTTATATATATATAATCTATTCCATTAAAAAAAATTGTAGAATATTTAGTCGTGTGTAAATAACAATACTTTTAAAAATAGTGTACAATAATTAAATCTCTGTAATCTAATGTTGTATATACAAGATATATACACATGTGCCCAGCAAGATACAATCATTTACAGTATATATAATGTTTTGTATATATATATATCTATTTAAACTAGACTGTTATAAAATTTATAATATAATATTTTTGTATAATATATAATATATATATATATATTATGTGTACTCTCCTATGTAATTTTTATCGTTTCAATCTATATACTACTAATGCTGTTTACTTTTACATCCTTCTCTTCCGACGAGGCGTTTTTTTCCATGTTACCTTCATTGTTCATTAAAACTGATAAAGCATCCTTAACGGAAAAGTAAATAATATTTTTTATTTGTAATTTGTCCTCGTGATTTGAATGTGTATCACTCAATCGACGAAACTATAAAACAAAAAATATAACAAAAAAAACATTATTACAAATAAAAAGAAACATCATTAATCATCATGTAATATTGGAATACAATTATTTACAATTCAATTGTCAAATAATCAAATAATAATAATAATAATTCAGCTATGATAATATATTATTGTATGTACATATAATATTAAATAAATTGTAATTACCTCTTCAGTCAAATCAAAGCAATGGCTCACATTTTCAGGTGAGACAAAATCTTCTGCAATCTTAATACAATTACTTAGATTCCTCACCTAAAGGTACATAGGAAAACATAAAATGTTAATTTTTGAACAGTGTAACAAGAATAATTATTATTATTAATGATAAAAGTTCCACAAAATGTAAAACTGTTTTTGTGGTACAAACAATATAGTACTTATATTTGACAGGTATAATAATTATTATTGTTTTAAAAATAAAATTCAATAAAATTCAATAGTAAAGAAAGTTTTTTTTAGTTTTTTTTTAAAAAAAAAAACGTACTTGATGAGGAGCTCCAGCTGGAATGAAAACAGCATCACCAAGGCACTGAATTATAGGGTAACCACTAACATTGTATTCAGTCATAAGTCTTTTACGAAGTTGAGTATCTAAATACCAACTTTGATCATGGATCGGATCATGATTTGGTTCTAGACGAATCCCTCTCTCTTTAGCCACCTATAAATTATAGTTAAACTTTGTATGATATTACTGCAAAATAGCATCAACATTCTATAGAATACTACCAGTCTGATTATGTATTTTTTAGTTGTAGGTTAAAAATGA